>CM031233.1:155893438-155940938 GCA_018340775.1 Taxus wallichiana var. yunnanensis
AGAAAGAACCATGCAATTTTTAGTTAATTTCATGCAAAGATTTGTACATTATATCACTTATTTGCATATTGAATTGTTAAAGGGTTAGATCTCATGTTTGCACTTTTTAGAAAATATAAATGAAAAAGGAAGCAAACTTTAAAGGTTCTCATTGCTTACAAATGCATGCTTTCCAAAACACATCCTTCATTTCATCTTTGACTACACTACAAGTTTACATTTTCCACCATACATTTGTAGAACTCCGACTATCTCGAGCATCTTTTAGTTGCCATGGAAATAACTTTGACACACGAAGGAATTTCTCAATTGATTGAGGGTGGTTCCATTGTTGACCCCACATTTTAGATACTGCACTTGTCCTCCCTAAGGTCCATTCTCAACACGGTTTCCCAACATCGTGTTGAACTTTTAGATGGGAAACATTTTCAAACAACACTTCTACCCTCCAAATTTGCAAGTTGTGTAACCAAAAAATTAATACAAGAAGACTCCATTGTGTGCTTACACAAATCTCGCATTAGAATAATCAAAAGTGAACTATAAGCTTCATCTCATGCTCGATTAGCAATATATATAAACTCCCTATATTAATTATAATTTCTGTATGTTTGTTTTTTTCATCCGTTGCTCAATTCTAATTCTATCATGATTTTCTTTTCCACTACAGGACTGTTCTTATCATTGAAATGGATGTTCTTGTTGAAAAAGATTTGATAATTGGTGCTCCAACCCACCTACCAATAAATTCTCTCCAAGACAGTCAGTTGCCTCAAACAGATGCAAGTGCCAATCAGGTTAACAAATATTTTATGAGAATACCAACTAAAATAAGTGGATTGAATATATCTATGCGCATGTGATCCATAGAGGGTTGTGTCCTCTCAAAAAAAACCCTTCATGAATATCACAATACAAGGGGAGATGGTTCCATGTTTGGGTTTGATTTTTTGGATCAGGAAGGAGGGGAAATCCACATCACTTGTTTCAATGAGGTCGTGGAAACATTCTATGAGTAGATTGAAAATGGGAAGCTATATACAATTTCTAATGGGAGGATTGCGAGGATTATTGATTTAAAGCTATGTTACAACTATTTGAACAATGCTTTGGATATTTTTAATGTCTTCATCTACACACAAATACCTACAATTTTAAAATGCCGAGAAATAACAATGTAATTTATAGTTGTTTCCCTCCAAATCTTTTTACATTATATCCTTTTTTTTGCATTTTGAATAGTTTTAAGGGTAAGACCTCATGTTTGTTCTTTTTAAATGAAGTGACTCATCTATATTTCTACACATACAAAATCAATAACCCATAGTTTAAAAAACACAACTACAAAAGTAAAAAGTATCCTATAACATAAATAACATATACCAATTTTTGTTTGCAAAATGCCTCAAAAATATGTCGTCTTATGGAATGCTATGATTGTAGGATATGCACAAAATATCTCTAGCAATGATTCTCTCAAACTCATTGAGGTAATAAAGAAATTCTGAATGTACCATAACCATTTCAGATTTGTTTATTTATAATTGCATATTTTGTCTCATTTTAGTTTCATGGAGAGATAATATGTTAAAGCACTTAGTCACTCTTTGAATCTACTTTGACAACAACACTTCACATTAACTACATCTTGAGAGTGATTATTAACAAACTTACATGTCTCACTCACATTTGTATTCAATTATTACACAACTAACTGTTATCTAATATCCCTAATAATGTATTTGGCAACATTTGTTTTGGCTTTAATAGAAAATCAGTATTGTCAATCACACCCCTTATCAACATCAACTACAAAACTAATAACTATATTTCTAAATCTAATAGCATATACCATTCAATGTTCACATTGCATTGTACACATACGATTGCTAGTTTTAATGTACATAGAGCATGATAAATGCATATACAAACACATCCATCGTGGCCATTCACTAGGCATAGTAAATGAAACCAAGGTTACATGGGATTACTATTATTTTTAGTGAAGGTAGATTTTAATATTTTAAAATTTTAATGTTGCTACGAGCCCATTATGCAATAGTTTGATATATGCACGTGAAATATTTTAAGAAATGTTCCAAAAAAAATCAAACCACATGGAACGTTATGATTAGAGGATATACACTTGTGGATGCGTAAATTCCAAATAATTTTCATTAATAATGTCAATGGGATATTAAGATACAGGTTCTAATTCATACCCTTGTAATTGTTGATACACTCTTTCTTCGCATTTATTCATTTACATCAACATGTAGTTTATGGTATAATCATACCTAAGATTACTAAAATAATATTTTTATAACTTCAACATTCAAATTAATTTTCAAGGATAAGAAAATCTAACTAATTATATAAATAGTTCTCATAACATAATTTCTACTTCTATTACATATGGTGGACCAACTATTTATATGTGACAAAATTTATAATTATTATAGTAGGAGGTAAAATTATTAGAGATTGTAAGGTGTGAAAATAGAAACAAGATTGTTGAATTCACTTATTTATTTTTTTGTTCAAAATGATTATAATGATGAGACTGTAATATGTTTTCATTAAATACAAGTGGCAAACAAAAAACATAAATAATACGATCTCATTAAAACCTATTCAGAAATTATAGATTAATATCATCTGCCTTCAGACCTGTACACAACAATTATTCATAGTTAATGTAGAGAATTAAGGGTAGATTAAAATGCAGTCCTGAATAAAATGAATGCAGTAGTTAGGTACCTTGGAGGTTGAGATTGAGGAAGTAGGAGCAACGAGTTTCTCTGAATTGTGTGCGTATAATAAGAGGCTTTCCGTCATCATTTCTGTTACATGCACGACTCGACTCCATTGCAATTCTCAACGCAAGAAAGAGGAATTCCACACAATTGAAAATGATATATTAGATCAGTTAGTAAATGTGCAGCTGAATGGTGATCGTATGTTGAGAATTTGAGACAGATACATATTTATAGCCTAAGCTTGTCGCTTACACAAGGAACTAACGATTCCTAGCATCCATTCTTAGGTAAGTAAAAATAAATGGATGCATTCAAGAAAGAATCGAATAATTTTAGAGAATATTGAAATTACACGTCAAAGTAACAACCTTTACGGACGGGCGGCCGGCTAAAACAAATACCTGGCGTATGGTCCGCGTAACTGAAGCATACCTCGCACCTCGTTAACCACCATTTTCTTTTTCCATCTTTCTAGTGTAATTCCATCACGGTACTTTTCCCCTCTACATTAATATAAAATAGAGAATATATTAAGGTTTGTTTTGGAAAGTGTTTTCCATTTAGTCATTGTAGTATATTCCCCAAACTATGGAAAAAGAAAAGAATGACATACTTCCCTCTTTACACTACATAATAGAAACCCTCTCCGAAGATGAATAGAGCTTATCTCAATAAATAATCTGAACAAAAAGAATGTTAATTGAGAAAGAGATTACACCATCTCTTCTATGTTATGAAATTTTGATGCCTTTTTTTTTTCCGGTGAATTATTAAAAACATGTGCATTCCCTTTTCAATAAATTTGTGAATTGAAAAGAGAGGAGGTCAAATTTTCCTAAATCAAGGTCTACATATGGAAAAGCATATAAACAAACTTTATTTAGAAGAAATCAAATCTACAAAAAACATTATAGGCCATTATAGCTTCTTATTTATTTACAAAATTGGATGTCAATTAAAAAGTTACCAAAAATAAGAATGTTTCTTTCTTATTTAACCATAAAAAAATGGGTACATAAACAGCACTTCATGAATAGAGTATCGGTAATTTCATTTATGAATAGAGTGTGGGTTAGCAAAGATATTATATATTCAAATTAATTACTATACACTAATGCATAAATCAATATATATCTCCAAAGAAAATATGTAAAATATAATGATAGATACGATTTCTCACAACATAAGAATGTGCATGCACTTGGCTAAAATTAGAGACAAAAATTGATTTTGGAGTGCAGGATGAATGTGAAAACTAGAAGTGACTTACATCAAATATTTGGTTCTAGAGTTGAGGTGTAAGTATGAAAATCTATATAACCCTTTGGTCTATTCTAGAGTGTAGTATGGTATTGTCTCGTGATTTATGGTATTGGATGATGATGCTCCAGTTGATCTATAACTTTCATGTAGATGCAACACTTTGTGATGACCTTCGCACTAAGAACCTAAATGTCACACATTTTGAAACCAACTTCTATATGTTATGTTCAACATCCTCAAACCTTTACCATGGGTAGAATCCCTTGTAAAAATGTTAGTGTTTGGGTTAAATCACACCTTTGCACTACCTACGTTGGTGTGACTACTCCAAAGTGTCCTTAAGCCACATGTAGTTCTTAAAAAGAATGCGATATTTATTTGGATTTATGTTCTACTTTTGTAACTCAATCATTTGACAATGAGAAATAATACATGGACATGTTTCAACCTGTTTGCAATATTTTATTACATTCTCAAGTCGGGCTTACTTGCTTTCATCCACGTAGGTAATCTAGTCCGTAACCACCTCCTATAAAACTACTACTATTAATGACCCAACCACGAGAAAGGGACTCAAGGATTGGAAAACCCACAACACATCATTACCATGATTACATCTTAGTTACGATAAACATTACAAGAACGTTTTGAGAAAGGATAATTTTATTCTTTTTCCACCTCCGATTCTTAAATTCATTTCACATTCAACTTATAGTTTAACCATTTAAGTTGGCTCTTTTTCTCTTACGACAATCTCCATAACTTACATAATTATTTGGCATATTTCAAATTTCATAAAAACTTATTAATCGACTCGTTCTTAAGTTAAGCTTATGTTTCTCAAATGTTTATTCAATTTTTAAATTTTTCCCTTACTACAAAAGTGAATCTGACGTGATGTCAAGACAAAAATCTTAGGATTTGAGGAAGATTTAGATTCAAGATACCTTTTCCCAAAACATTTTTCGATCACGGTATCCTTAGTTCTCATCATAGTTAAAATAGTTCAAAAACTTGTTGAACCCATTCAACATTTCCACATCAAGAAATTTTATTTATATTTATATATGTATCTTTTGTTTTCTCAAAGTTTGATCACACCAAGGAAATTCATATTCTTTTTAACACAAGTAAATGTCTAATTGAGTTACAAAGACTCAAAGAGTGACATTATTCCTAACCTTGAATCTCATTTTACTCTTATATGATTTACTCTAACATTACACTATGGTCTCATTACTGGCATCACTTTAGAACAAAAACATTTACAAAAGTACTTATTTAACATCTTGAAGAAGTACATGATAGAGAGCATTATAAACTACACACACGAACCACAACTAGTTTGTGTTCAAGGTAAGATCCCGTGTTTCAAAGCATTTCACGACTCGCATGTGAAATTTAATTTATTCTTAATGTCATCAAAGGGCATAAAAAGGGATTACGGGATAAATTTTCTAGTTTTCAAGGTTCTCTAAAGTCAACATCTTTCAAATCAATTTCATTTTGCAAGGAGTTACTTACCATTTTCTACCCACAATTTAACCTCTCAATCAACTGAGGTTTAGTTTAATTCCAATTTTTAGTCAGTGGTTCTATGCCCTATTATAGATTAGATTAAGGTGTGAAAACATATTTACCCTATAAACCCTTCGTATAAGACTCGAGGCACTATATTGTCACTAGACAAAGTAGCACATTTAGATGGGAGGATCTAAAGAGATCATTAACAAGAGTTTAAGTAATAATACAACTATTTCACTATCTCCATTGTGACATCTGGATCCCATAAGCAATTCATTCGATGAAGAAAATTTAATTCTAAATCTAACATCTTAAGACAATGTAGTCTACTAGGATACTAAGGAAGTGTTTGTTCTACTAATTCCGTGTAAGGTTTTTCCCATAGGGGTTCACATGTTAGGCAATATCCTAGATCCGGGTTCATATTGAGGTAATTAAAATTAATAAAATTAAATTCAATATACCAAGTAAACATGAGGGGGTGAAAGGGTTTATTTTATTAATATTTTGAATCAAGTATTCGAGGTAGGTTAGAAAGTTGGACCAAAGGAAAGGGAGGTTTAATTTTAATATAACACTAAAACATTTGAACCCTAGTTTGTAAAAGTAAATACCTTAAAATTTCAAAAGGAGTGTGTTCATAAAGTTAAATTATAATCTCCTCTTGAATAAATAAATCTTAATTAAGAGATTCTTAACCAAAAAATAATAAGATGGTAAAAACTAGGATTGAGTATGTTTTTCAATCGCAAGTGATATTATTTAACCATCTTAATTATTTGAAGAACTATTGATAATTGATTAAATTTTAACATTTATAAGGTGACTTGTAATAGGTATTCAATGGATTCAAACTATATTTAGAGAGGAAATGCATATTAAATAAAAATCAAGAGAAATATGATATATTTTTTGTTTAATATATTAGTGTAGAATAAAAAGGGGTAAATAAAATTGTAATTGAAAAGTGGGTAAGTAAGGTACATGGAAAAAATAGGGGTATTTTCACTCTAGCAATATAACGAGAGGGGTATTATAAATTAAATAATTAGAGGTAAAAACTAGAATTAAGGTTACTCTTTAATACCCTTCGAATGCACGTGTTATACCATACTTTTACTAAGTGAACCCCCATGGTTTTTCCTTGTCATTCCTAACCATCAAGATCACAACGATAACACTAAACATACCGGCTATGACGACAACCCTAAATTGGGCTCTTATTTACTTAACTAGAAGGTTTGATAGAGTATAAAGTTTAAGTTCATTAAACAGTTTCAAATTCTTCTATGCTAAGAAGGATCATGCACGGGGGATTCACTTAGTAAAAGTATGGTATAAAGACTCTGCGTTCAAAGGGTATTAAAGAATACCCTTAATTATAGTTTCTACCTCTAATTATTCAATTGATAATACCCCCTCCTGTTATATTATTAGAATGAAAATACCCCCTATTTTTTCCATGTACCTTACTTACCCATTTTTCAATTACAATTTTATTTACCCCTTTTTATTTCTACCCCAATATATTAGACAAAAATATATTATATTTCTCACTCAATTTTTTTTAATATGCATTTCCTTTCGAAAGATAGTTGAAGCCATCAATACATATTACAAGTCACCTTATATATGTTAAGCTTTATGCATTTATCAATAGTTCTTCAAATAATTAAGATGGTGAAATAATATCACTTGTGTTGAAAAGCATACTCAATTCTAGTTTTCTACCATCTTATTATTTCTTGGTTAAGAATCTAGATTTATTTATTAAAAAGAGATTATAATTTAATTTATGACCACACTCCTTTTGCAATTTTAAGGTATTTACGTTTAAAAACTAGGGTTCAAACGTTTTAGTTTTATATTAAAAGTAAACCTCTATTTCCTTTGGCCCATCTCTCTAACCTACCCCCAATACCTGATTCAAAACATTAATAAATTAAACCCTTTCACCCCCTCATGTCTACCGGTATATTGAGTTTAATTTTATTAATTTTAATTACCTCAATATGAACCCACGTGCTAGGATATTGCCTAGCTAATGAACCCCGTGGGATCATGCAAGAAAGGTAGATATGCACAAGTTTTAAACTAGGGTCCATTGTTTTATTTATATTTCTTTATTACATTTTTAAGGTAAGGGAACATGACACCAATTATTTAATCAACAATTTCAAAATGGAAGTGCACTACAAGTTATTAATTTTCAATTTCGTTCAACACATTTTTCCATCTTTTACAATACAATTTTGAAATCAAAAGATACCCATGTTCAAATGGGTGTTCCCTTAAATACTAGAATCTTAAAAATAATACAAAACTCCATTAATAACCCTTTCAAAACTTTAAAAATGACAACTATCCCTCAAAATTTTGCTTAACATATATTTCCAATCCCCTTTTACCATATGTGATTTATGAATCAAATTTGAACCTATGATTAAATGCACATTTCCCAAGGTATCCCTAAAAGCTGTTGGCATAATTAATACATAGTTTATCTTAGTTATATATAATCGACCTATCGATTACATGTGGTTACCTCCTAACTGAATTCTCCCGTATTAATACACGCTTCATTGTGAATAAACTTATTGAGACATTTCTACATTTGGTTCTCTGCAATAACGGTGGTATCGAGCACCATTGATCTTTCACTGCGTGCATGGAGAATTTCTTGCATGGAGAATTCACTTTTTTTGAAAATTTGCTAAGCAAACATTGCTTTATGCGTGAAGGAGGCAAGCTAGCGCTGGAAAGCACCGATACAAACTGTGTAAAGCATGTAGATGTTGGCATATCAAAGTAGTGACCAGTGGAGAAATTACTTGTTTGAAGATTAGAAAGAAATTTCCTCAGTGGAGATTAGTGACTACTTCGGCTATCGAGAGATGCCGGAGAAGCATGAAATTCTAGGGCGACCTATTTGGCGGTGACTGTGTGGAAGAAAAGGACTAGAGAATGTGCTAAGCACCTATTTTGTGATTTAAAGCACCCTTTGCTGGCATGGAGACTACACAATCCTTCAATGCAGCGGTAAGTTCACAATCCTCATCTTGGTGTCATAATTAACCATCACGTGGCGGTTAACATTTTTTTCTACTGTGCACAAAGAAACAAAACCAGCCCTATGCATGTAAGCAAAGCCTACAAATTGCAAAACCGTGTGTTCATGTATGTTGCAAATTTCAGATGCACAAAGCACCGTGAGCAATGCACCAAATATTTGGGCATTGAGTGACAATGAAGACACCACTGGACTGTTCTTTGCCTTGGTCAATGAGCTCCACAACACTGGGAATATTCTCTTTGATCAGATTGTGCACCGTAGATTATTGGAGTATTTTTGGTTTGACGTTTGATGTCAAGCACGATAGATTCGTGTAGAACTTGAACGTGGTTATGATGCATATGATGAACAAAAAGTAGAACGCCCACAGGAGCATCCGCATCTCACTGCATGAGCCTATAGAGCCCATTTTTGGGACAAATTCCTTGATAAGCATTATATCCATTTTTGAAAAAATATATATATACAATTTTGAGTTTTTGAAAATGTCTACTCGAGAAAATATTGCTATCCGATGCCTAACTCTTGAAAGGGCCAAATTTCTCTCGCATGGAAAACCAAGATGCAAATGATTCTTCAGTTTGAAGATCTTTGGGGGATCATTTCTAGCAAAGACGCCCCTCCCACAGACGTTGATCTGTTGGTTAAATATGAAAAGGCTGATGCAAAAGCACTGGTGCTTATCACCCTAAGCCTTTCTAATGAGGTGCAACCTTACATTCGGGAAGTAACCACTTCCTCTTAGGCATGGACCGCATTGTGTACCATCTATGAAGCCAAGAATCTGATGACAAAGTTGCATCTTCAGACAAAGCTTCACACGATGAGTATGCATGATGGTGAATTAGTAGAAGCCTTCTTATAGCGTGTGGCCAAGTTATGTGCAGAACTCTCTACTCTTGGTGAACCGGTGAATGAAAATTTGTTAGGCCCACTCACCTTGCGAGCTCTTCCTTCCCGGTTTCAGACACTAATCACCACGTTGACCATCACTCAAAAGGAGGTGAGTTTTACCACCCGGTGAATTATCTCCAAAGAAGAAGAATCCATGTAGAATGTTCAAGAAGCCTTTGAAGACAAGGCTCTCATCACGAGGCAAAAGCATAAGCCTTAGAAAGGGTAGTCAGCCCCGTAGAATCAGAAGCAACATCCTCAGTAGTAATCTTCTCAGCAGCCACCCCATAAGAAGTAAAACAACAAGGTGGATCGATGGTCCCACATTTGCTCCACGGATACGCACACGACTACAAACTGTTATTATAATGGTTGCAAGTATTAAAACTCTGGCGAAGAGAGAAATTCTAGCCAAGGATATTCCAAGAAATCTTGATGGCATGCTCATAATCGTGAGGCGAAGGGTCACATTGCCTCTCGGCAGAATGCCACCTCCGATGAAGAGGTTATAGAGATACCTCATTCGACATTGTAATAGTCTCATAGACTTCGCAGCCATCGAAACCTATCTGGTTGGTTGATTCGAAAGTACCAAGAAACACATGAATGGTAATAAGAAGTTGTTCCATACTCCTGAGTGACCGACCCACTGGAGATCGGATCACCATCATAGATAATCAAGAGTATATTGTGGCGGGGATTGGTGATGTCATCATTCCTCTTGGGACATGAAGATGTACACTCACGAAGGTGCTATATGTTCCAGGTTTGACCTCAAATATCTTGTCTGTGAGTCAACTTCTTAACCATCGAATGCAGGTTGAATTCTTTGTTGAGAAAGGGGTCAAGTCCTGCATCATTTCTCAGGAGATTCAGTAATTGCTCGAGCATTTCTGAAGGGCCATCTATTTACACTGGATGCGGTCACTTCATCTAGCATTGCTCTCTCTGCTTCAACGGTGGAGTCCACTGCACTATGGCACTTTCGATATGGTCATCTTTCTGTTGGGGCTCTGCATCAGCTTAGTGCTAAGGAAATGGTAAGAGGGCTTCCTCCACTCTCCCATTCCTTACCTGTTTGCTTGGGATGTCTTACGGGAAAACAACATAGAGGTCCATTCAAATAGAGCTCTTATCATTCTACGGAGCATCTTCAAGTCGTTCACACCGATCTGTGTGGACCCCTGCCAACTAGCTTCCAAGGTTTTGAGTACTTCTAGCTCATCATTGATGATTACTCATGGAAAATGTGGGTATATTTCCTCGGAAGAAGAGTGAGGCATTTTCCAATTTCCAAACCTTCTACCAGCAAGCCACTAGGTAGTCTGGGAAGCCTCTCCTTCTCCTCCACTCAAATCGAGGGGGAATTTGTGTCAAAGAATTTCTTAGCATACCTAAAGTAGTATGGCATTCAAGCAACATCGAACGCACCCTACACACCCCAATAGAATGGGATTTCCGAGCGACACAACAAGGCTATCATGGAGATGGCTTGTTATTATCCTCTCGACTACCAAGTTGGAGGATCAGTTTTGGGCAGAAGTAGTCCAGACATAATTTTATCTACTCAACTGGGCACCCACGAAGATCTTGCAGAACAAGACACCGGAAGAGGTATGGATTGATCATAAACCTTCTATTCATCATTTGACAGCTTTTGTTGTCTGCATATATGCATGTTCTAGATAACGGAAGGAGGAAGATCGATCCAAAGACACTGCCATGTCTTTTCTTGGGGTATAGTACTACCTCAAAGGCATATCGTCTCATGGATCCTGAGACGAAGAAGATCTACGAGAGTCGAGATGTGGTGTGTGATGAGTCATCCTTTGACTCCCTACCACACAATGGAGATCCAGTACCGACCTCGTCACATAGATTTCTCACATCCAGATGATGGGCAAGATGATTCTTCTTAGAGAGAAGAAGAGCTGAGTGGAGACTTGTTTGTTGATCTTGGCACACTAGAAAACACATCTTCACATCAGCAACAGCACCAACATCTGAAATGGGTCCAGAATACTATTAGGGATGCACACCTAAACTCACTTCTAGGTACTTCTACGGGAGTTAGAACACGAATTCAAGCTAGACATGAGGTAAATTTTGCAATGCACACCTAAACTCACTTCCAGGTACTTCTACGGGAGTCAGAACACGAAGTCAAGCCAGACATGAGGTAAATTTTGCACTCATGAGTTCATTTGTTGAGAGCACCAAACCTGACACTATTCGTGAGGCATTAGACCAACCACAGTGGAAATAGGCTATGGATGCTGAATATGATTCCCTAATTCAGAATCAGACGTGGGAACTTTTCGATCTGCCTCTAGGTAAGAAATCCATTGGCTGCAAATGGATTTTCAAAACAAAATATAAGGTCAGATGGTTCAATCGACAAACACAAAGCATGACTTGTTACAAAGGGTTATGCTCAACAAGAAGGAATTGACTATGATGAGACCTTTGCACCCACTGTGAAGATCAAAACCATCAGAGTTGTCTGTGCACTGGCAGCACAAAATGGATGGAAACTTTAGCAGATGGATGTCAAGAGTGCTTTTCTAAATGGTGATCTAAAAGAAGAAGTGTACATGGCCCAACCTGAAGGGTTTATAGACACGCATCAACCACACAAGGTATGTCGTCTGATAAATTATCTTTATGGACTCAAACAAGCACCTAGGGCATGGTATATAAAAATTGATGATCACCTATTGCAACATGGATTCACTCTTAGCCCCTCGGAAAAAAATTTTATATCAAGAAGGTAGGAACAGAGATTGTCATTTTGGTTTTGTACGTAGATGATCTTGTGATCACGGGAAGTTCTTGTTAGGAAATATATCACGGGAAGTTCATGGATTCTTTGTATTTGATCGATTAATTTATAAATATGAAGAATTTCTATACTAATTGAATTTCTTGGAGGAAGGAGGCACAGGAGGTTGGAGGTCATTCAGCGACCTCTCGTCAGTCACCAACGACGGGGCCGTATCAGTTATGGTGATTATTTTTTTATACAGTGTGTTCCTGTTGTTTCTTTGTATTTTTGGCAGAGTGTTTGGTTGCAGTGTTCCTATTGTGGTTTGCGAATAAAGGAAATTTCACATTGAGGGGGGAACATGATCTCAATGTTCCATTTCTAGTTTTCTACATTTCTGGTATTTTCTATATATGCAGCAGATTTCAGCAGAATTTCCTATGTTATTCCCTGCAGTGAGATGTGATGAGGGCTAAGAATAATACTTGGCATATCATGATGTGGTTGTAGGTAAACCACTTGAAAACCTTCATTTTTGGTTTGTGGTACACCACTTGTAAAACCACCATTTTCGGTTGTTGGTAAACCCTATGCAAAACCATCACCCTTTTGGTTTGTGGTACACCACTTGTAAAACCACCATTTTCGGTTGTTGGTAAACCCTATGCAAAACCATCACCCTTTTTGGTTTATGGTAAACCAATTGCAAAACCATCATTTTTGGTTTATGGTCAACCCTATGAAAAACCATCTATTAGGTTTATGATCATCCTATAAAATCATCAGATCATGAGCAGGTGCAAGTATAAGGCAGGTTTTCCCCATGTTCGCACTAAGGGGGGGAATGTTAGGAAATATATCTTAGTGCTCCATTTGTATGTACGGGTGAATAATAATTACATGTGTAATTATTATTATGGTAAATTAGTGAAAGTACATTTACTATGTAAATGTAAATAGTAAATGTAAAATGTGGTTAGTATGTGGTAAGTTAGTAAGTTAGAATAATAAAACAATTAGTATTGTTTTATTATTATATTGGTGAGAGGTTGAAACCATATGGGTGTATGGTTGTACATGAAGACAAATGTTGTTGTAAGGATTGTTATTTTACATCTCCTATATAATGGAGTGTAATGAAATAGTGAATGAATAATAAAAATATAATATAGAGTTGTTGATTTCAATTATTGTCTGTAGCTATTTCATGGATTCTTTGTATTAGATCAGATTAATTTCTACAGATTCGACAATCTTGTAGATGATGTAAAGAATTATTTGAAGAAATTCTTGACATAACCGATTTGGGGCTACTTCACTACTGTCTTGGCTTAGAGATATGGCAGAAGAAGAATCATATCTTCGTCTCCCAGATGAAATATACCAAGACACTCCTAGAAAAGTATGGAATGTCAGATTGTAAACCAATGTCCACACCTATGGAAAAAGGTTTGCAATTATCTAGATTCTAGGATTCACCACAGGTAGATGGCACTCACTATAGGCAACTTGTGGGGAGTCTCATTTACTTGACTTATACCAAACCAGATCTTTGCTTTGTAGTGAGCTATCTCGCCAAATTTATGTAGGAGCCAAAGAAATTTCATTGGATAGCAACAAAGCATGTGTTGAGATATGTCCGAGGTATAGTTGACTTTGGTTTGGAGTATCAGAAGAACACTCAGTTCTTCTTCCAGGGATATACAGACTCATACTATGCAGGATCTATTGATGATAGGAAATCCACTTCAGGATATGTTTTTCATCTCGGATCTAGACCTATCTCATGGATTAGCAAGAAGCAAACTATTGTTGCTCTCTCATCCACTGAGGCTGAATATCGTGCCACACGAGGAGCTGTGTGTGAAGCAATTTGGTTACGTCGCATTCTTACAGATATAGGGATTTCTGAAGAGAAACCTCCCATCATTCACTGTGAAAATCAAGGTGTGTTGAAGCTTGTAAAGAATCCTATTTTAAATGAATGAACAAAGCATATTGAGGTTGAATATCACTACATTCGTGAAGAGGTCTTGAACCACCGAATTCAGCTCCAGTACTGCCCTACTGATTTTTAGGTTGTAGATATTCTAACCAAGCCTCTCGAAAGGTGAAGTTTGATTTTTTTAGGGGTACATTTGTTAGAGCAATGTATTAAGTGGGGAATGTTAGTGCATTGTTTTTTTTTTTTGGAAAGTTTCTAGGAAAAATATATTTGGAGAGTGGAGTGTGTTAAAAGAGGGAATGTGTGAAGGGAATGTGTGAAATCAACTTGGCACCCACATTGCTGAACAGTGGTATAAGAGCGTGTAAGTGGGAGTAGCACACTAGAGTAGCGTGGAGGAAAGCCGGGTGTGAGTTGGTAGACTCCTTCCCCCAACATCTTCTCAACTGTTGTTCACAGACCAAGCGATACATTAGCAAGCACATCGTACAAAAGATCAAGAGACATGTGGAATTTGTTTGAATCAAATTAGAACAAAATGAGATTAAGCCCCTTCATTCATTCATCAAATTTTCTATCAAAGATGGACGCGAACAACTAGCCTATGATCCCATGCAACAGTTTGAAAGCATGAAAGTCATGCCCAAAGATGTTAGCAATATTGCAAGCAACCATAGAGACATGTCGCATTTGAGAGAGCCGAAGTCAAGCCCACAAGAGCATCGGTATCTACTCTTTGCCAGTCTCTAAAACATGCAATTCGAGGACATAATGGAGTGAGTCTTGTTCGACATATAGACATAGAAGAGTTGTGTCGATCCAGATGACAAACATGAGATTAAATGCCCTCAGGCACATCTGCACATTCCCTTCACACATTCCCTCTTTTAATGCGTCCAGTCCTCCAGATCGATCTACTTTAGTCGCACACTTTCTTTTTTGTGTCGTTTGGAAATACTATAGGTCAAAAAGTCTACCAATAATCTTTTCCAAACGCCACCCGAAAGCAGGTTCTAGGTCCTTCAATCACCGGTGCAGGGAGAGTAGCAACACCAGATCCAAAACAAGTCTTCACACAGAGATTTATGGGTAGTCGGACAGGTCGCGACATAACAAGATGATGAATTTGGGGTAGATTTGTAAAAACAATGTATTAAAATACAATGCGCTAACAAAAACTAGCATGTCATACATATTGGAAAATCTCAAATATAACTTTTTTTGTAACATGGAACTATGTTACATATATATATATATATATATATATATATATATATATATATATAAATCATAATGATAAATAACGAATTACACAATGCCTTTTCACCATCTTTGTTACATCCCGCAAAACCACGTGAGCATGAAATCAATGATAAATCACTACCATGGCATCCACCCTAATCTAACATAATTAACATCTTTAGTTTCCCATTTACATAATAACATGAATAATTTGCATTTGAAAGGAGAGGATTAGAGACACATTTATTTCATTTTAGTTCACTTCATTTCTTAACCAAGGAGAGAGAAAGAAATAGGGAAGAGAGAGAAACACTATTTTGCCCAAAAGTTCAATTTCACACATCAAGTCACATGGTAGAGTTTCAAACAATTATTTACAAGTGTTAACAAGTTTCCACGTTGGTTAGGTAACCTAATGGGGATACTACAACTTTCTTTTTACATTTTCTTGTGTGTCATCTAAATTCCCATTTGAGGCTTGGAGGCTAAGAAACAACTTTCAATCATTTTCTTCCAATGATCAAACACACCACATGTAAGTTTCTACGTGTCCTCCTATACACCAAGAAGTCCTCTCTTGCATGAATCGAGCTTCCCAGTCAAAATTTATGGCCATTTGAAGGTCTAGGTGGCATACTATGAAAACTAGCCTGAGAGATCCAAAAATCCGAAAAGCATGGAACCCCAAAACCTGAAATTCAGATTTATAGACAATTTCATTTTAGAGAAAAACACTGTTCATCACAAAAATTCCTTGAGATTCTAAAACTCGAACTCCGAAAACCCAAAAGTCCGAAGTCTGAAAATTAAGAACTTCAAACTTCGGGATTTCAGAATTTTTTTCTTTCGTGTTTGGCGCGATTCCGAGGCTGATTTTTTCGAAAACCCGAAACCCGAAAGTTTGAATTTTCAGACTTTCGAGTTTTGGGTTTGATCATTTTGATCATTTTTTTGCCTTGTTTTTTCGAAATGCCGAAAATGCTAAGGCAAAGAACTTCAAGCCTTTCTCGCATTTTTCCTTCGAGCTTTGATCTTCCTTAACATTCATTTGCAATTACTTTGACACCATTACATTGCCAAGCTTGACTGCAACTTTATTTTTGGAAATTATTGTGAGCTTGCATGGTCAAACTATCCTCCATTCCTTTCGCATGCAAGTTCACGTTGATCAATTTTTCCGAGGGGGTAAAAATTGGACAACATATACATGTTAGAGATAGGAATTAGATTTCTTCATTGGCCTATTCCAACACTAATTAAAACCTAAGCAATTTCCATATATTGGGAATAAGGTTTTAAAATATATTTCCTCCACTACACTAAAATAAATCAATACCCCTTACTTCACTACATTCCTTTAAGTAATATATGAACTTTAATGTTTCTTCCTTCTCATCTCTAATAATAAAAATACATCAATGAAGACAACTTTCCTTTCCTACAATACAACTTTCAAACAAGGTAATGAACTTTCTTTCCCATTTCACAAACTAACTTTACAACACAATTCTTTCTTCTTATTTTCAATATATAATACAAATTTCATAGCCAATAATGGAATACAATTTTCCTTCACAAGTTCAATACAATGTCCTCCACTAAAAGTGTGAAATCATACAAGAATATAAACTAAAAGTAAAATGCAATATTACAAGTTCCTATACTCTAAGTGGGAATAGCACAAAGGATGTTTTGTTACAAGAAGTATCTTATTAGGGATTCCACCAAAAGTTCCAAGCTTCTCAACACTAACAAGATATCTCGTCCAAGGTTTTTTTGATTCACAACAAAATGGGAGGTAATGCAATGCTCTCCACCCAACCAAGATATCTAATGAAGAGGAGAAGCCATCCTCTCCATTGGGCCTTGATCCCTAACCACATTACAATGGGAGATAATTCCAACACATGGCAACAACAAGCTTCCACAACACAAACAAATATTTCACAACCATTTCAACCATATTCAACTAAACAAAAACACAAGAAAGAAGAACAACAAAAACAAGGCTTAAAATGAAATCCAAAGGAGCAAGACCTATGGGAAGGCCATTTATGCCTAGCAATGGGAATAGGTGTCCACCTTAAATCCTCCAATGCATATCTAAAATACCCTACATACTCTTATGCCTCCCTCAAGTACCCATTATACCTCTTACATACTCTTATGCCTCCGTCAATCTCTTATGCATCCCTCATAAAAGAAACATGAAAGAAATGCAAGCATTCCATGTACAAGGTGGGGCAGCCAACCCAAACAACCTCTAACAAAAGGTAAACTCTTATGCCTCCCTACATGAAATCTCCCCATAGTCTCCTCCTACTCCAAACTTAGGCAATCTACCCACACCCAACAAACATTCCAAAGAAAATAATACTCAACACAAGCATATAAACACAAAATAAAGCATAACATAAGTAAGCTAAAGCTCCTACCTTTCCATAGTAGATCTTGTTCCAAGAGTAAAACTCCAAGCTCCTCATAACCAAGAAAGCTCCAACAATCCACAAGCACTCTCAACAATTCTCTCACTCTCCAAAACAATTACAAGAGCACAAAATAATGAAGTAACCCCCAAACAAGCAAAATAATTTCAATAAATAGAAAAGGGAGAGAGGAGGGTGATGTGGGTCCAAGTATAATGCCACCTCATTTCCTCTCCACTCCACATCACCTTAGTCAACCTCATATTCCAAAGCACAATTAATAAGTGGTTGAAGGAATGACATATTACTTACATACACCATCTAAGCCCACACCCCCTTAAGGACAAAATTAATTACTTGAAAGATAACTTGCAATAAACATTTGACCTTTTTACCTTCCCAAAACAACTAATGGGGTCTAGTTTTGACCCCCCAACCCATAGGTAGTGTTGGCATAGAAATTTAATAGGTTTGGGACAAGTTTCACTTGTCCCACAAAATTCCAAATTTGGCCTCTAAGGCAAAATTCGAATTTACATAAAGGAGTAGAGTGTACAACACTCAAGATCCCCAAGCACTCAACTTACAACCCAAAATCCAAGAGAAATATACTCTAATAAATGCATTCCTTTGGTCACATCTTTAATTATTTTAGGACAAGATTTATTAACCTTAATAAGACACTATAACCCATTAATAATAAAGGGTAAAATACATACATCAAAATCTAAATAATTAAAACAAGTAAATTACATCACTAAAAGAAACACATACTAACATTAACAAAGGAAGCTAAAATAAAAGAAAGCACATGACCCCTTCATCACAATTTCCCCTAACCAACACACACACACAATTACATGTTTCCTGGGGACCCTTGTTGAATTCATCCTGGAATTCCAATGTGGTTGGTCTCCAATCCCCCCAATGTTTGTTGTGAATAAATTTACCTGCAAAACACAAAAATACCTCCTTCGGCCTCGTGGCCGCATTAAAACATCTATGCCAAAATATGCAATATAAATCTAAGATCATATATATATATGAATTAATATCATCTAGGAAAATACGATATCATTTACAAGTTTCTAGCAACATTTCTATCCAACGTTTCATCCATGTCAAAGTGATCACAACATTAATTCAATTATCAAAGCCTACGCAGTGTGGCGATAGATGTCACATGTCAGAAATATATATATAAATAACCATGTCAATAGTATATCAACATCAATATAAAATGTCTGTAATAATCAACATGCATCATATATGAATTGAATCAACAACAATCTAGTATATCTAACATCTAATCATCACGCTAAATCAAAAGCTATAGTAATATCCATAAGTGTAGTTGACGAGATCATAATCAATAATAAAAGGGTGTCAAAGGGAAGTGGGCACTACATAACATCACAAATTTCCTTCACAAGCATTTTCTCTCTCTTATCATTCATATGGCTAAGATGCTCGCAATAATTTTCAAAGTTATGCTTTAATGGGATTGGATTATCATTGGCATTGTTGCTTTGAATCATTTAGCTAAGTGCTATGTGGACACGACATTGTTTCTTTGATGTGTTCAGCTGAGAGATCTATGAGTATACCAGAAAAAGAAAAACCTTATAGGTGTCCACTAAGCTTAGCAAGTACAAAAAAAAATCCATCATCGTGTGCTTCTCAACAACATTTCCAAAAATTTGTTTTAGATTTATTCAAATGCTTCATTTGTGTTTCTTTTTTAGTTTAGATGGCTATTCACAGAGCTCCTTTCGACACATTCCTTTGCAAAATTTGCATACACGCTTACAAGAGCATTTACAACTACAACATCGACGAACTTCCTCTATCTTTTATGCTTTGATGGATGTCCATATCCTATCCCATGGCTCATATTTTGGCGCAAGTTAGGAGTACGTGGAAAATGTAAACCGATTAGGTTGGAGACCAATTTCTTGAATAGGTCAAGAAGTGTGACTATCTCGTGAGGAAACCCGTGTCTTCTATAACCATACTCCATGAGAAGCTACCACATTCTTTCATCTGATGAAACACTTCCAAAATCCACCGCCCTCCATCAATTCTCTTGACATAAGCTTTCCCATGTCTCTTCCTCTTTCCATACCTCCCGCCATACACCACTCACCGGCGCATGCCTTAAATTTTTTAAATTATTTTGATTTTGTTATTTTCGGTTTTTTTTTTTAACGGGCACTACATATTCTAAGATGATTCTTCAATTATCTCTCGAGAGTTTTAAGAGTTCCAAATATAAGACAAAATATATACTAATAAACACCAATAATTATGTAAAATTTTGTAGAATAATAATACATCTTACATTAATCCATAGAGATTGTGGTGAAACCAAGTATGCCACTAAACTTATCAATTTTATCTCATCAAGGTACTATTGTAAGGATGTTTGTTGGTTTCTTTACAACTAAACAATGTTGTATATTTAGACTGCCATATCTCATATAGTGTCAAATTAGATGAAATTTAATATTGTCGCATTGGTTCACTCACGAAAAAAAGATTCTTTCACTTGGGAAATTGTAAATGTGTTGTTAGCCATAAACAATGTTGATGAAAATTGTTGTTCTTGCAACTTTCAAAAACCCTTTTCAGTCAATAAATATCTTTTGTTGCCTCTTAAGCTACCATATGCTCTTCTTTTGTTGAAAACCAATCAATACTTACATTTGATTACTTTTCTTCTCAAATCTATTAGAAACCATAAATGGATTTTCCATCTTCAAAATCACTAGTATTGTCAAATATCTCAATATCTAACCAATTTGAAGATTGTTACCCTATATTGTTTTAGCCCAAAATGTTGTATTTCTTTGAGATATTAGAGGACTCTCTTTCTACTATGTAACATGACCTTCTCTATATTTTTAAATGAATCAAGAGAAACTACCAATATCAAAAGAAATGTTTTTTTGTCTCATGTATTAGACTTCCAATGAGTTTTTGTATTAATTAGTAGAATCTATAAACTATATGGTCAATTTCATACATTTTTCCATGGGCCTAACAAGATGCTTGTAATCTTTCATTCTAAATTTTATTATAATTTCACTAATTTTTAATTCTTTTGTGTCATGAAGATGTACTTTGATTTCCTAAGCACATCAATACCCAAATAGTAATGAAGATAGGCCAAACCTATCATTTGAAACCCTTTGATCAACTCTCAATTTTTAATATTATGAGGAGGTCATCCACATAAACCACAAGAAACACAACTCTTTTGAGAAAATAATTACATAATCAAACTCAAATTACTTGAAATTCATGTTCAAGAGGCATCAATAATATTTTCATACCATGCATGTGTGGCTTGTTTCAACCTATAAAATATTATTTCTAGTTTTCACACTTTGAGTTCTTGGTTGTTAACTATAAAGATTTAGGATGATTCATGTACATTAATTCCTTAAGATCGTCATTCAAAATAGTATTTTCATGTCCATCCGATGAAATTTAAACCATTTACTACCACCAAATCAAAAAAACAATGAATGGAACTCCACTTCACCTTTAGTGAAATGGTTTCATTGTATTCTATTATTTTCTTTTGAGGATAACCAATTTGTGACAAGCCCCGCTTTATGTTTTTCAAGCAATCTAAAAACTTGTATTATCTGTGAAATGCCCACTTGTATCCAATTGGTTTCATGCCAACTATATGATTAATCGAATTACAAGTCCTATTTTTACTAATCTATCATACTCATCTATAATGGATTTTATCTAGGATTCATGCTTTTTCATCTTGTGTGAAAGAGGCTAGTTTTGAGTAAAACAAAACATTAAGTTATTCTTCTAGAGGACCATTCAAGGTGATACACACTATCTTGTTTTAAAATTTAAATTTCTTCTAGGAAATTTCCTTTTGGTTGTGTGGTTGCATGTACAATTATTTTTCCAATGTTTTGAGCTTCGTTAGGATTGAGATATTTCAAAAATGTTTTTTTATTTTTCCTTTTAGTAATATTCTTACATGATTTTATTTCCTCAATCTCATGATCCTAATCTCCTTCATTTTCTATGATTTATTCTTGTATCACTTTTCCCTTTTCAAATGAAGTTTCATTTTCGTCTTAATGAGTAGTTTCAATCTCTTTTGTAGGAGATAACATAGAATTAATTGATTCCAAACTACATGTTCCAACTTCACTTTATGGAATATCCAAATCACTCTCTTTATAGAAGTTAAACTTGGTATAATTATTTTGTTCATTAAATTGATGATTGATGTTGACATCATCCTCTATAGTTTTCACAAAATAAGACACCCTTTGAAATAAGGAATTTCTTGCAATTTTCATCATAGAAACTATGTATGTGTATGTATGTATATATACATAGATAGATAGATAGATATATATATATATATATATATATATATATATATATATATATATATATATACATACATACATATATACATATATATATACATACATACATATATACATATATATATACATATACGCACACACACATATATACATATATATAACATTAGTACCCAAAGATATGTATGGAGAAGATTTATTTATAATAAATAAATTGTGTTGAATTCCACCATACATGCATGTTATTCTATTTATTTTCCTCGTAACTTGAATGTTTTTGAAATCTCTTGTTTTATTCTTTATGCCGAAGGCATTATCCCTATGGGAAAAGGATTTTTGGACATTCATGGGAATGTGTCAAATTTGATGGCTTAAATGACGGTTTTGCTATTTTTAACCATTTTGCTTTTGTTATTTTTAACAATTTTGTTTTTGTTTTTTTTAACAATTTTGCTTTTGCTATTTTTAACAATTTTGCTTTTCTGATTTTCATTCATGTCGCTTTGGATTTACTATTTTTAAATTTTATTTAATAGCTTTTGCATGCATTAACCTTTAAATATTGGTCACTAACGCTATAATTTCATTCTTCAGGGCTCTCAAGTTCTAGTCAATCCCTGCGTCAAATTGAATTATGCAAATTTATGCATTTAAATTTTGTTTATACTTGTATGTAGCAGAGAACTATATTTCTTAGCCTCCTCTTATGACCAATTCTACAGCTTTGTGGGTAGTGAATGTGTAGTCTCTATATAGAAATTCAAGTACAATTCTTTAGAACACATTTATAAACGGTGCTTTGCAATCACATATGAGTGGGTCATATTGAAAATCCTTTTCAACCATTTCATTGAGGAGGTCATTTTCTTCTTGAAATTCCTTTCCTCGCATACCATAACGATGAAGACTTAATTTTCTTTAGATAAATAGTTAATATCCTGCACCCACGGATCACATTGTCATTAGATAAAAATTATCAATATAGGTGATACTTCACTCGTCATCTTAACCCTATGTATTGCTTCCATGGTCAAGGAGCTTTCTAGTCAAAGTAATAATTTTGATATGACATTGAAGGTATCTTCCTCCAAATGATGAATGGTCTTGGCATTTGTAATCCAGTATTCTCAAGTGAAAAATTTTTCGAGATAAATCATTAGTGCCATTAAGGTCACAATTGTTTGTAAATAGAATTTTCAAGCGTTGAGAAATCCATGCTTTTTGACCTACACAATTGAAATCGCCATACCTTTCATTAAAAAAAGGTTTTCAAAAGCATCAATTGTTTTTGTAGAATGGAAATTTACTGTAACAATTCAACCAAGTCCATTGAACATACCAAAATGTAACATATATATAATATCACTTTAAGATGTTTCAGCTTGTGGGAGTAACTTTAAGATAGTGATAATGTCGCACTAGCTAATTAAAGAATGTGCTACTTTTTCTATTAATTTTTCCTCCATTTGCTGTATGAAATGCAATTTGATTGCCGAGAACCTTTCCAAGTATTAAACTTGTACCTACTTTACTGACTTGAAAAATTGAATTGTATACATTCTCCCAAACATTCCCCACGAAAAATGCAAATAGGGTGATATTAACTTATTCTACCACTCCTCCAAGGCCCAAAAGAATGTACACAATCCTTGAAAGAGATTTTAGAACATTACTATACACATGCACACATACATACATATCACTTAGTTATATTTTTTTCATAGATTTTGTAGTCCTATATAATGAATTTTCCTATGCAGAAAACATTGAGTATCTGATCTTGATTCTCAGCTCTTCTGGACCTCTCTTGTATATATCTCTCTTTGTGTGTGTGCTTTTCTATAATATTCTTATCATAGAAAAGTATTTTGTTAGGCCATATGTGTTCTATTTTGTTAGGAAACCGAAACCACCTAAAACAGTTGATAGCGAAATTATCAAAGATCACCTCCACCGATGCCAACATCCACAATTTTTCTCTTCAAAATCCAAACGATTGGAGATCATTCATGAGGATTTTGCTTGATTTATGATTCTAAAAAGATGCACTAAAATATGAACCACCCCAAAATTGAGGAGAAGGGAATTCCAATCGAGGCATCTACAAACTGGACAAAAATAGAAGAAACGTGCAAACGTGGGACCATTCTATGAGCAGAGTGAAAATGGGAAGCTATATACAATTTCCAATGTGAAGATTGTGAGAATTGTTGATGGAAAGCTATGTTACAACTATTTGAAAAATGCTTTGGAGATTTTTAATGTCTTCATCTACACACAAATACCTACAATTTTAAAATGCTAAGAAAGAACAATGCAATTTATAGTTATTTCCCACAAAGCTTTGTACATTATAATTTTTTTGCATTTTCAATAGTTTTAAGGGTAAGACCTCATGTTTGTTCTTTTTAAATGAAGTGACTCATCTATATTTCTACACATACAAAATCAATAACCCATTGTTTAAAAAAACATAACTATAAAAGTAAAAATTATCACTATAACATAAATAACATATACCATTTTTTGTTTGCAAAATGCCTCAAAAAGATGTGGTCTTATGGAATGCTATGATTGTAGGATATGGACAAAATATCTCTAGCAATGATGCTCTCAAACTCATTGAGGTAATCAAGAAATTTGGAATGTACCATAACCATTTCAAATTTGTTTAATTATAATTGCATATTCTGTCTCTTTTTAGTTTCATGGAGAGATAATATGTTAAAGCACTTAGTCATTCTTTCAATCTACTTTGACAACAACACTTCACATTCACTACATCTTGAGAGTGATTATTAACAAACTTACATGTCTCGCTCACATTTGTATTCAATTATTACACAACTAACTGTTATCTAACATCCCTAATAATGTATTTCGCAACATTTGTTTTAGCTTTAATAGAAAATCGGTATTGTCAATCACACCCGTATCAACATTAACTGCAAAACTAATAACTATATTTCTAAATCTAATAACATATACCATTCAACGTTCACATTGCATTGTACACATGCGATTGCTAGTTTTAATGTACATAGAGCATGATAAATGCATATACAAACACATCCATCATGGCCATTTACTAGGCATAGTAAATGACACCAAGGTTACATGGGATTACTATTATTTTTAGTGAAGTTAGATTTTAATATTTTAAAATTTTAATGTTGCTAAGAGCCCATTGTGAAATAGTTTGATATATTCACGTGAAATATTTTAAGAAATGTTCCAAACAAAATCAAACCACATGGAACGTTATGATTAGAGGATATGCACATAATGGTATTTTTAAATAGAATATGATTCTTTTTATAGAAACAAATAAAATAAGTGTGGTGTCTTATATTATAATTATTGTATGATATGTAGAAAATAGGTTTGTTAATAAGCATGTGGATACTAATTGACAATTGAAATTCTTCAATATAAACCTAGATTCTATAACATTTTTCATCATCCTTCTAAATATTATATTGTTATAAAGTATTAGAATATCATTAATTAAAGTCATATTCAATGTTTTATCAAAGACATTGAATGTTTTTTCAAAACATAATTTTCAATCCCTGCTTCTTTTTGCATAAAGGGAGAAGAAACCTTTTATGGTGGGCCTTAACGACCATTCTCAATCTTAGATGTTGGTTCACAATCACCTTCTCTTTTAAATATTGTTTATTGGTCACATAAACTATTATCATAGCACATATTGTCAAAAATACTTATTTTACCAAACGAAATAAGTTTTCAAAGAAGACTTTCTAATTGTGTAACATCTATACCAACATATATTCTTTGTTTCATACAGCTTACACTCTAATTTTTCTCATTAAACTTCAAATTATGGATGGTTTAGTCATACACTTGTGGATGCGTAAATTCCAAATAATTTTCATTAATAATGTCAATGGGATATTAAGATGCAAGTTCTAATTCATACCCTTGTAATTGTTGATACACTCTTTCTTCGCATATATTCATTTACATCAACATGTAGTTTATGGTATAATCATACCCGAGATTACTAAAACAATCTATTTTTATAACTTGAACATTCCCTCATATGTATAATACAAACATAATATAATGGGTGAGCTGACATAGAACCAATCTCTTGGCATCTCATAAGTAGTAATAGTGGTCGCAACATTTTTAAAATAGTTCTTATCCTTATGGATTTAATCTTCTTTATTGGTGGAGATTAATACCATACATGCATTGACATTTTTTATACCATCCGCCTCCATCCATAATATTTTTTCTTTATCATGAAATTAGATGCTTCAATTTATGATGATGAACAATAATGTTTTGTTTTATTACCGTTTGGTGTTTATATACAACCATTCAAATTAATTTGCAAGGATAAGAAAATCTAATTAATTATATAAATAGTTATCATAACATAATTTACACTTCTATTACATATGGTGGACCAACTATCTATATGTGAAAAAATTTATAATTATTATAATAGGAGTTAAAATTATTAGAGATTGTAAGGTGTGAAAATAGAAACAAGATTGTTGAATTCATTTATTTATTTTCTTGTTCAAAATCATTATAATGATGAGACTGTAATATGTTTTCATTAAATACAAGTGGAAAACAAAAACATAAATAATACGATCTCATTAAAACCTATTCAGAAATTATAGATTAAACAAGTCAAAATTATAAAAATTCATTCATAATTGGCCGATAGGCCTACCTAGAATCAATTTTTTGTTTAACTACAGTTTTTCGTCAACGTCTTCCTACCATTACAGTTGTTTCTCTTTTGATTGCATTTTTACTTCCCAGAATATTGAAAAATCATATGGCTTCTACCTGAGAAATCTGCCAAAAAGGATACGCGTCAGTTATATCTTTGCCAGCAAAACTCAAAGCCACCATAATCATCGCAAAAAAATTCAGATTTTTTTCCTGCATGTTATATTCAAAATCCCATCAATATATCAATCACGTAGGAAAAAGAAAACTACATCAACAAGATTTATTGGGTTTCCATCCAGTCAGAAATGGAAAAAACAGATGATTTAGAAATGCATGTCATCCACTTCGTCAGAAATGGAAAAATCAAAATTTACATGTAATTTCAGTTTGATTTATTTCATTTTAGAATGGATGCCTTTTCTATCTGCCTCTCCTTTGCTGTCGATTTCCTACTTAAGGCACACGAGAGGTGTTTCTTTTATTGTGTGTGATATGATTGTGGGGTCATGCTAGTGTTGGTGTTGTTGTTTCTGGGAGAAATAGCTCATGCTACTTGAAAAGTAAGTTCCTTCCATTCTATTGCTCTGGAATAATATCGAAATTTAAATGATGATATAGGGATTATCCCAACAGGATGCTCTTCATCTTCACCAATAGAAAAGGACATTTGAGGTGTTGAGTCAGAGCCATACTCATTATCTGACTTATCTTTCTTGCATCCAAAATGTTCTATCTTCTTATTGATGTCTTCTTCATCCTCTGTATTATGATTTGCATCTACAAACCTGCATGTATAGAAAAAAATATTGAAAATCTTAACACTAACCATAGTACCCCAAGGAAATCTTAAAACAAATGACAAATAAATAAAAAAAATCATTACCTTCGTGAGATCTATTTTGAGAATTTTCAAGTAGGTAATTCCAATGAAGTTCACCAGCAGGAGAATAAGGAAACCACGAATGCCAATTAGAGATCCCATCCTTTGCATATTTAGAAGGTGATCTTTGCCTTGCTTCATGAATCTCAGAGGGAGTCCTCAGAAGTGTTCCACATGACTTAAGATACTTTACCTATTGTTTAATATCAAGTTAATAAATTTACACTGCAAACTACTATTAAAGCCAATCCAATATCCCTGTGTTTTCAACTACTAAAAAATATTCAACATGTCATCTGAAGTGCATACAAAATGTGTACTTTTTTGCAGACAAATTTGTGGGAGCAGAAAAATTCGATAGAACATTAGCATACCTCCTCGTTGAATTTCTATTTTCATCTTCTTCAGAAAGATCCATCAACTTTGTTGAAGCACTGGCAGGTGTAGACACTAAGATTAACTCAAGACTTGGACCATTCGATGAGCCTTTTGGTGATTTAAACAAACTGTTGTTTCAGCTTGATACTTCCATTCCTACTGCATAGAGTCTCTATTTTCCTTGGTTTTGTGCAATCTAATGTTGTTGAAATTTTTAGAAAGAACTTTATATTGTTGTAAATTTATTTGAAGTATGGATTTTATTTTATGCTTTAGGCTCATAAATCCCTTTTGTGTAAGAATGAACTATTGAGTTGGAGGATTTTGGTGCCCCAATGCTTGAGATGTGTGTAGAATTGTAAATTTGTATGTAGAGTAGCCTTTATTTTGTGTTTTAGCCTCTATTCTAGAAATTGCATGCACCAAGAAGAAAATGTTTAATTTCCTTGAAAATTGTGATTTTCCTATGATGATCTATCTACAGTTTCCTGTGATAAAACATCAAATGTTTTTTGGAAAATTGTGGAAAACCACCGTCTAGGGTATAAAATGTCCAAACAAAAAAAATGTGGTCATTTCAAAGCCTTATTTAGTGTTTTCATCTTCAGTGAATTTGTGTGAATTAACCCCTATATTTTGCTAGGGATACAAGTTTTGACTCTTCAAAATGAAAGGAATACCTACGAATTAATGTGAATTTAGCCTGCTAGGGTTTCAGATTTCAAAATTACAACATTCATTTGAAGGTGCATGTCGAGCCGATAGGCATTAAAGAGGATACATCAATAATTACAATCTTTAAAAGTTAAATCTTTCCCTATCCAAAAAATTAGAGAAAATTATATTTAGAGAAGTCTATATTATTATAAAAGAGTATATAATTTTAGGAAATTCAACTTATACATGTGTAACATCAATACATTGCTTTGATAATTTTGACAACATTTCTTGTTTCAAACAACCTTTTCCCGACTAGAAAATTGCGTGGATAGCGAAAAAGAAAATGATGAGCCATTAGTTATTTGTAAAAAACATCCACTAAGTATCAAATCCATCTATGTGGCACCAGTAAAATGAATTATACATTTCTAAAAATGTCAAAAGCACAAGATACATATCTACAAGGCCCAATAATCAATAATAACCGTCAGAAATTTGTGAAACCTCTAAAAGGTTCTACGTTATTTGTTCAACTTGATCTTTTGATCACAATGATATAAAATAGTCAATCCTTAGTAACTGAATATTTGAATTATCATACATTATTTCTAGAGAAAATGAAACATCCTCAATGTTCCATCACGACTCATGATCAAATGGCTTAGAACCGTAGGACTTACGAGCATTTATTTAGGGAAATATTTTTTCAGTTTACATATGCCTTTGAAGTCTACATATAGTGCAAGAAAAAGTCCAAAAGACTATGAAAAAATTAAAATCAAACCACCTAAATTATCCTATTAAATATTAGTAACACCTCTAACATAAAAATGACTCCAAATTTCACAACATGTAAAAAAGTTACATCAGATAAATGTCATGTTTAATGTCTCATTTTTATACCTAGATATGACCCTAACTTGTAAACCTTCCAACATTCTACACAAATTTATTGAATTTGCATGTCTCATATTTGCTTAGTGTCACAACATATGAATGTTGAAGCTTCCCTCTTTTATACTGTCATTGAAAGACAAAAAGAATATGTATATTTTTCACACATACAATTAGGGCTGTGTTTTTATGAAGAATACTATATTGATGCAGTAGTTCCTTATGATTTTAGGGCTAGTGTTTTGCTGAAAATTTATTTCAACCTTACGTTTTGATAGGATTGAAATCTTAAATTCATGCATTCATTTTCTAAATTCTTTAAATGTCTAATTTCATTTTTTACTTATTTCATATGTGCACTAATATGTTAAAATGAATTTTAGAATTTACTTAGTCAACAAAACATTATGGTGAGTACAAATAGTTTGGACCCTCGTACAACTCGTTTATATGGGCTACACGTGCCTTGCTCGGTACTAGGAGATAGGACTTGCTGATGGATTATTTCCAGAAGAAGCACTCCTATCACGTCCCAAGTTGGACGTTAGACTGAGTATACAAAAGGCTTTTAAAGTTGCCTAATGAGTGAGCTTCCCGCAATTATATCCTCACTGTTAAGTTGAAGTTATATTTTTCCCTCACGTATTGCCATTTTTGCAGTTGTATTGGAGTACAATGAGGACTAGGAACTCGTCAATCATCCCAATATCTCGTGATGCACCAACATGGACATTATCTGTGAAGAAATTTCATTGCGAAGAACAGTTTTTTAGAAAGCAATTTGTGATTCATGTTGTCTTTCATAGAAGAAAAAAACTTAGTACAACAGAGATAAAAGAGGACCTCATGAAAAAGTTTGGTGTTGTTGAACCTCAGACGATTTTCCTTTCAGAGTTCAAAACAAAAAAAGCCTACTCAAGAGGTTTTGGTCTGATTTATGATACTATTCAACATGCAATTGAATATGAACCTGGAACAAAGTTGATTCAAAACGGGATTCATGTTCAAAATCCAAAATTGAAGAAAGACTGTCCAAATAGAGCTACAAAAATCTGTGGAGTGAAAAAATTCCATGCATAGCTTGTTTAGAATTTTACTTTGAAATAAGTTGTCATTGATTCTTCAAAGCGTGAAACAAAACTACCGAATGTAATATTTCATTTTCGTTGTTTACTAATTCAATATGGAATTTCATAAAACTTCTCTGCTGCCTAATGTTTATTTCTGTGGTCATGTTTAGAATATTAACTTACATTATGAATTTATGATGTGTGGTGTTAGATAGTTTCTACGAGCATATAATTTTCTTATGTAAATTTACGCTATTTACATTGTTTTACAAAGGAAAAATCATTTCTTCATGAAAGTATTAAGAACAACTACCTAACATAGTTTTCCTTTTTTGTTATTTACTACATTGGGTTTTCTTCTTTATTCATGCTTAAAAGATTAACTTACCTTTGAAATTTTTTAAGTGTGTTGTGTTGTATTATCTTCTAAACATATTTCTAGGTGCAATTATATATCCAATAATTACAACTGATATGCACACTATCTTCTCCTTTCAATTAATTTTCCTTACTTATATCATCTAAATGTTTTCTTATCATGTTTTTATTACTCAAATTATGTAGGAAAACTTGTTTACAAAATGGAGCCCCAAAGTTCATCCACATCAATGAATGCTTCTACTACAAATAATTCGCTAACAGAAAATTTTGTTCGAATACTTCCTATTGGAGCACTTTCCCCATTTCATGATGGATGGATCATGCGAGGTAGAACTACTACATTCGTAGCTTCATCACCGGTAGGGTATTTGAAAGGTATTTAGCTTTGACATTATTGATAAGGATGAAGAACAAATACGGATTGTCTACTTCAATGAACAAGTTGATAGACATTATGATATTATCAAAGTTGGGAATGTCTACACAATTTCAAATGGAAAATTACGAAAAGTTGATAAGAAATTTAATAATCTGCCTTCTGAATATGAAATATTGTTGAATGGCATGTCAAAAGTGGAGGCTTCTTCACTTGATGATGGATCTATCCCATTTAACAAGTTCCATTTTTTTTTGCTTGGTGAAATCACCAACTTGGAGGCCAATATTATGATAGATGTAATTGGGATTGCTCGGTTTGTGAGTGATCTTCAAACACTATTTAGGAAGGATGGTTCAGAGCTCAAGAAGAGGACAATTCAAATTACAGATACGTCTAATTATGCCATTGATGTTACACTATGGGGTGATTTATCCATCGTGGAAGGTTCTCAACTCCAAGATCTCATTACCATGGGTCCACATCCTATTGTTTCTTTCAAATGTGTTCGTATAACCGATTTCTATGGAAAGTCTTTAGGAACAATTTCAAACACTAAAGTGTTTATAAACCCAAGTATTCAAGAGGCAACTATTTTGAGAAATTGGTGTGAGGAACATGGAAATATCTACAATGCCAGTCTCTAACAACCCATGATCAACAAGGGGTTCTAAATTCTGTGCAAACAAATATATCTGAGATAGCGGCTAGAGGATCTCTTAGTGTGGAAAAGCCAATATGGCTATCCCTAAGAGGAACTATAGTTTCTATTGATGAAATGGATTGTTTCACTTATCCGTCTTGCTCATCAATGCGCACGAAATATCATTTTGAGTTATGCAGACTTTAGATATGGACATGGCTTATACTTATGTTGATTAGCATGATGTTTTGTGACTAGACGCATTTGGATTATGGTTGGATTTTGTTTTCGCATTTGGATTATGATCCGTGACCGACTCATGGACAGACTATTGGATATTGATATTATTTTTATATAGATATATTGCATGTGTTCTAACATTGGATTTCTTCGCCCTGATGAGTAGAATGTAGTTGTTGAATTTACATTACTATGATTTTGGAAAATGATGAAATGCATGATTAAATTGTGAATTAGACCTAGAAATAATGATTGCTTGAATTACGTAGAGATGTTAATAAATTTCATGCATATGATTATTTTGGATATTTTGACATGGCCGCAAGGCCGAAGAGGGTATTTTGCATCTTTGCAGGAAACACAGCATGACCACAACCATGAGGGGGATTGGGGACCAAACACAACAGAATGTCGGGTGGTTACAACATTGGTCGTCAAGGCAACTTGTAAACTGTATTGTGTTAGCTTGTTCTTGTATGTGTTGAGAAAATTTCTTGAGGGGGGTAATGTTCTAATGTGACCATGGGGTTGAGAATTTTATTTAATTGTTTTATTTACTTTAGTAGGTGATTTCATTGGGATGCCCTTCTTTTATTACTTTTGCTAAGTAAGTTTAGATTAATTTAATATCTTGTTTTAGTCATGTGGGTGTAATAAATTTTGTTGGTTGGCTCCTTGAGCCATGTGTTGTCTCTTGTATTGAATGCTTATCTTGAGTGTTGACCACTCCAAATCTCTTGAAAACTCGAATTTGAGTTTGAGGGCAATTTTGGGGGACTTGTGGGACAAGTTAAACTTGTCCCACACTTCCCAAAACCCCTTACCAACCATATCTATGGGTTGGGAAGCCCAAAAAGGGATTAGTTATTGTTTTGGGAAGTGATATTGACTTGGAGTGCACTTTTTCTTCATTTTGCATTTATTTGTGCCTTAAGGCACATGGGAAAGGGATGGTTGTGGAAGAGAGTTGTCATTCAACCCAACCACCCATTTATGGTGTTTTGGGATTTGAGTTGACCTTGGGAGATGGTTTGAGGATGTGTGATGTGGCATCCTACATGGAGCCACATCACCCTCACCCTTACCTTTGATCTATTTATTGAAACTTCCTCTCTTGTGGAGGGGGTTGGAGCTTTGTTTTTGTGTTGTTGAAGAGTTCTCTTTTGTGATTTTGAGAGAGAAGAATTAGGAGAAAGAGATAAGAGAGTTTTTGGACTTGCATGCTTGGATTGATTTGGGAAGAAGCTTGGACAAGTTCTTGGTTTAGGCTACTCCAATGGAGAGGTAGGGAACCCTCTCCTTTGTTTTTGCTTTCATATTATTATTGCTTCTATGCTAAAATTGTGAAAAAAAAATGCATGTTTACTTTGGTATATTGTGAAAGATGGATTGAATGCTTTTGTGTAGTATAGGAGAGGTCTATGGGAATACACATGAGGGAGGCAAAAGAGTAGATTAGGATATTGTGGAGGGAGTTTGAGAGGGATGCCCATCTTGGGTAGGAATGTTTACATTCTACCTTGTCTTTGAGGGAGCCATAAGAGGAGGGAGGCATAAGAGTATGGGAGGAAAAAGGGGTACTTGAGGGAGGCATAAGAGTTATAGGGGCTTGTGTTATATTGTGGAGGGTTTTGGATGGGCATCTCATCTCATTTGGGAGGCATAAGGAAAATATTCCCATAGCTCCTTCTCTTGTTGGCTTGGATGCAAGCCTTGTTGTGTAATGTTTAATGTTATTGTGTGTCTCTTGTTCTTCTATTTTAGCTTGAATGTTGTGAAGAACTTGTATTGTGGAAGCATGTATAGTTGCCTTGAGTTGGAGACCACCCTCCATTGTGTTGTGTTTGGGGCTCGGGGGTCAATGGAGGAGATTGCTTCTCTTCTCCATTGAGATTTGGTTGGGAGGAGAGTGTTGCCTCTCCCCCTATCTTGGTTGTGATTAATCTTCATGGAACTTGGAGCATGGAAGAAGAACTCTTGGGAGCACAAGAACCTTGTTGTTGACATTGTTAAAAATATCATGTAATTACCCACCTTGAGTGGAGAAAGAAATGTAATATTGCCTTGTTTTCTCTAGTTTTCCATTATTGTAAATTGTTTCACATGAAGTAGGGTATGTTGCAATAAGATTTGAAGGAAAAGTTGTATTGAGATGTTAATTTCCTTATTTTAAAATTTATTGGAAACGTTGTTAAAACCTTTTGTGGGATGTTGGAAAGAAAAATACAAAGAATATGCATATTAGATCTCATTTTTGTTGTTTAAAAGGATATGTATTGAAAGGTAGAATGTTAGCATTTTTCCCCTCCTTGTACAATTGAAGAAAGAATTTAAGTTTTAAATAGCCTCCAATATAACCATGGAATCATTAAGGCTCTAGCTCTATTATGCTTCTTCATTTATGAAATCATTGTCAATATATTTGCAAATTGTAAAAGGAGATCAATCCCGCTTGATACTTCATACAAATATCCCTATTGCAATGTGAAGAAAGAGGTTTTAACACAAAATTCTAAGCTTAGTTAGTTCCGTATCCACCTCTCATTTAGTAGAAAACTAATATTTTCAATATAACTGATATCTAAGTAATGCCAAAGATAATGGGTTTATTAATATACAAATTATAACAATATTAATGAACTATCATTTATTCCCTTTTTTTATTTATATTAACAAATAAAAACATGCTAACACTAACTTATATGCTAATAATCTACATCCAATTAAAAATGCCAATGAAATGCATAAGTAAGTTTACGTAGAAGGCGTGCTTACAAAATAAAAATTAAAGCAAAATTATGCCTCTTTGTATTTTTCGATGATAGACAACTGGATACGCCATTAAAACACTCGCAAGATAGTTGCTAGAGCTCACTCATGATAAAGCTTATACCATACAAAATTTACATGGAGATAGTCGTTGGATGTTTCAAAGCTTAGTAAAGGGAATAGCGCTGCACATGTTACAGTGCCCATAGCACAGGTGCTAAGAAGCAAGTCAATATAGTTTGACAATACGCTCGAATGAAGCGCCTTCTAAATTCTCACTCATCTTCTTATTCATCTGCATACAACAAACAAATAGGGACACAACAGTAGATACTCTCAGAGACAATGTAACCCGCTTCTGATATAGATACAAATATTCCAGTTCAATCAAATTTAGGAGATATCCACTTCTTGGAGACGCATTACTACAGTTTTGTCAGAGATAATTAAATCTCAGCCAATGCGTAAATTGGAACAGAATGGTATGGGAGTGACCTGCTTCGTGAACTCCATGACATGAAACAGATCCACCTCTGGGTGGTTCTCTCCGTGTAACTCTCTCACTGTCCCCTCCTCAATCTATCTGACCAAATATCCTGAAGGCGAAGCCGCTTTGTGGCGCGCATTCGACATCTGCATGATAACAACATAGTTGGACAACCATTCGACTTCTCACGGCTGCACGGTGGAAGGTTTGGATCGGCTGGGACAGAGGCCGATTTGCAAAACATAGGGTATTCATTGTTAGCGCCTCCCTTCGCCTTTGAAACTTCAACTGCGACCCCCTGTTGTTACATGCGGTCTAAGTGTTGGAAACGACTTCCCACCTGCTTTGTACTCGCCTTTATAGATTTAACCCGCAACCACCACATTTACTTCTCTTAGTGCGTGGCTAGGACTATTCAAATGAGCCGGCGTCAGTTGTCGACTCTGATGAAAGATTGCAAATCTAAATACGTGTGTGTAGGCGGACGGTTGGAGATTTGTTTTTTTTTTGTTTTGGTTGAAAAACAAGCCACCGCCCCAACCATAAACTTTATCATATGTTATCCTAGCCTATACGTGTATAGGCTAGCTTAGTGTTAATCACTATATCAAATATTAAGTGACACATAATACCACCTTCTTATATATAATAAGCAAACTTAATACAAATAAGGTGCTATGTACAATGAAATGCATAAAGACATACAATGTAGTAATATAATGTTGAAACATATATTTTATCGTATGATTTCCTTGATAAATATATATAGAGAGAGCATAATGTATTAAATTCATGAGATAACGTAATATGACCAAATAATAAAGTAAGAATAAAGAAATCGAAGTGGCTAATGTATTCGATTCAAAGTAAATTATACCTTACTCTTGAATTACCTTTCAGTTTTATTGTCAGCACGATATTATCCGATATCAGACAAGCTTACTCGCATGATGACCCTACAAATCTCTGAGGGGCGTCGAATGAGATAGATCCAAATATCTCTAGCCTTGAAGCACCTTCGTGACCGAGGTGGTTTTCAACCCTGTTCCGAACTCGCCCGATGTAATTAATACTCATCGAGCCAGGTGGAAGAAACTCGTAGGTAATTAATTCGCCATACCAAAAAAAAAAAAGTTTGTCGCATTTTCGGGTCACTTGTTTTTTTTTGCGGCGTCGTCGTCATCGCTCGATGTCGTCGAGCGAGCGTCGTCTTTTTAGCGGCGTTACATTTTGGTATCAGAGCCAGGGGTTCGAAGCTGGGACCCTTGGGCACACGCAGAAAACGCAGAACAGGAACACTTAACTTAGTACAGAACATTATTCTTTTAAAATATGAAACCATATTGTTGATAATTATAGTAAACAGCAAATTTTGAAAACGAGCACAAGACCTAGTACAGTGAACTAACTCTCGCCTTGATCTGTGCAGGAGGCGCGGATTGGGCGAGGGGTCTCTTCACATAGACCTAGACATACCACCGCCAGAGCAGGCCGTAGCAGCCCTTCTGCCTCAGATTTTGCAGACACTTCAGGATGTCAATGCCGCTATACGCGGAGAGCCCTTGGGAGGGCGACTTGCTAGGCATAGTTTGGAGCCATCAGTAGATGCCCAGGCATCCCCTCGACACAGCGAGGAGCACAGAGCAGAGAATTTCCGTGCAGAGTCGGTTAGGGCAGAGTCGCCTCAGAGAGGACATGGGGACAGGATTTCAGGTCATAGGGACAGGTCTCGGAGCCCTAGACAGAGGGAGGAGCATACAGAGAGACCTAGGATTCGTCATACATCAGCTGCAGATCATATCAGGGAGATCCTGAAGCTGCGACCCTCTCACTATTCAGGTGATATAGGTGGTTTTCAGGCAGAGGCCTGGTTGGTGAGCTTGAGCGGATGCTTCAAGCTCTGTCCTTGTAGTAGCAACACGAAAGCTCGTGTTGCGATCCATCTTCTGAAGGATGGAGCAGGAGTCTGGTGGAGGACCGAGGAGCAGAAGCTCCATGTCGACTCAGAGACGATTACCTGGGAGCTGTTTGAGGAGCGGTTCAGGAGCAGGTATTTACCTAGGAGGTTTATTCAGCAGCGTATAGATGAGTTTCATGACCTCCGTCAGGGATCGATGACAGTAGCTGAGTATGAGAGTCGATTTCTGGACCTACTTCAGTATGTCGATTATATGCAGGATGAGCAGGTACGGATTCACAGGTTCATCGGGGCCTGAACTTGGATTTAGCTGGCGCAGTGCGCATTCACTGCCCACAGACGTTAGCAGAGGCCGTGGAGAAGGCCTATATTGCAGAGGAGACACGGGGAAAGACACAGCAGGCTAGAGATAGAGTTCGGAGCCGTATCCAGCAGATGCAGGATAGTAGGTCGAAGGGGTCAGTTCCTCCTCCACGGGGTGGACAGAGTTCAGGGCAAGCTTCATTTAGGCCACCACAAGCAGCAGCAGCAGCAGACCCGCCCACCTTACCGACCTCCTCAGAGATTCGATGCACAGAGAGGACGTAGTATGGGGCCTCCTCCTAGGGGTCCCATCAGGACACAGGGTGCACCGAGAGCTCAGTCAGTCGGAGCTCGCCAGCAGAGACCTCAGCAGTCCATAGCCGGATCGTCAGGATCGGCATCTCAGTCATCTAGAGTACCAGCTGGAGCCGCTTCCCACTGGAGAGGATCAGGCGGCTGTTATGGTTGCGGAGTCGTTGGGCATATTTGGAGAGATTGCCCACTTAACCCTACCAAGGGTAAGACACAGAGCTCAGAGCCTACTGTTGGAGATATGGCACGGAGTCATCGGATCTACGCAGTGGTCGAGAACCGCCAGGCTGAGCATCAGAGTACTGTGATTGAGACGACAGGTAGTGTTGGAGGTATTTCCACCTCTATATTATTTGATTCTGGTTCTTCTGATTCTTTCATTGCACCATCTTTGGTAGAGCGTTGTAGGCTGGTGGCAGTTAGGCAGGGCCGTAGTTGGGACGTAGAGATGGCTTCTGGAGCCAAGATTTCTGTAGACTCCTTAGTCAAGGAGTGTGTAGTGGATTTGGGACCCTTCACCACTACTTCTGATCTTCGGATCCTTCCATTAGGATCTTATGGCATCATTTTAGGCATGGATTGGTTGTCCGCTCACAGAGCTAGAGTAGATTGTTACCACAAGACTATTGCTTGCATAGATGATCTTGGAGTAGAGTCAGTGATATCAGGAGTTAGGAGACCCGTTTCTATTCGCACCATCTCCGCTATGCAGCTTAAGCGGTGTATGCGACGGGGTTGCCAGTTGTATGCTGTTACAGTTAGTGACAGATCAGAGGATGAGTCAGGGGGACCTTCCCTCGATGATCATCCCATCTTATCAGAGTTCGCCGATGTGTTTCCAGGGGAGCTACCGGGATTACCTCCCCCACGTGAGATCGACTTCCATATAGATCTAGTTCCAGGCGCAGAGCCTATCTCACGAGCACCCTATCGGATGACTACACCTGAGTTATGTGAGCTCAAGTTGCAGCTTGAGGGCCTTCTGGAGAAAGGCCTAATTCGTCCTAGTGTATCCCCTTGGGGTGCACCAGTTATCTTCGTAAAGAAGAAGGATGGATCTCTTCGGTTGTGCATTGATTACCGTCAGCTGAATAAAGTAACGATCAAGAATCGTTACCCCCTTCCACGCATTGACGATTTGTTTGATCAGATGAAGGGGGCTACAGTTTTCTCCAAGATAGATCTTAAGTCAGGATACCATCAGCTCAGGATTGCGGAGACAGATATTCACAAGACAGCTTTCCGCACGAGATATGGCCACTACGAGTTCACAGTGGTACCTTTCGGTTTGACGAATGCCCCCGCAGTGTTTATGAGTTTGATGAATGGGGTATTCAGGACCTTCCTTGATCGCTTCGTGCTTATCTTCCTTGATGACATTCTGATTTACTCACGCACACATGAGGAGCACGAGGAGCACCTTCGCCAGGTTCTTCAGTGTCTTCGCGAGCAGCGCCTTTACGGGAACTTGGAGAAGTGTGCGTTCTTTCAGACTGAGGTGCAGTATTTGGGCCACGTTATTTCTGGGGAAGGTATCGCAGTCGATCCTTCCAAGATTCGAGCCATCATGGATTGGCCAGCACCCACTAGTGTGACCGAGGTGCGTAGTTTCATGGGACTAGCAGGATACTACAGGAGGTTTGTTCAGGACTTCTCTCGGATTGCGCACCCCATCACTTCTCTTCAGCGGAAAGGGAAGAAGTTTGTATGGACAGATAAATGTGAGCAGGCCTTCAGTACACTAAAGGAGTGCCTTACGAGAGCACCTATCCTTGCAGTGCCAGATCCTCATGGAGAGTTTTTCGTATGCACAGATGCTTCCTTGGCAGGACTTGGAGGAGTGCTAATGCAGGAGGGTAGGGTAGTTGCCTTTGAGTCTCGCAAACTCAAAGATTATGAGCTCAATTATCCGACCCATGACCTTGAGCTTGCAGTAGTAGTACATGCTTTAGTGCGGTGGAGACATTTTCTTCTTGGCCGGAGATTTACACTCAGGACTGATCACTTGAGTCTTCGCCACCTCTTCACGCAGCCCAATCTCAACGCTCGTCAGCGGCGTTGGATGGAGCTACTTTGTGAGTATGACATGGAGATAGAGCATGTGAAGGGAAAGGAGAACGTGGTGGCAGATGCCTTGAGTAGACGGAGACATGTGGCTATGGCCACCTCAGTGGGCACAGATTTGCGGAGTAGGATCTTGCAGCAGCTTCCTCAGGATAGTTTCTACCTTGCAGCCAGAGCAGAGATTGAGTCTCAGAGACCCCTTGAGGGGAGATTTGATGGATTTTCTTTAGAGGCAGATGGTCTTCTCAGACATAGAGGCCGGATATATGTTCCCAGAGATGGAAGCTTGAGACATGACATTTTGACAGAGGCTCATCGTGCACCGTATTCAGCCCATCCCGGGGTGAAGAAGATGCACGCCACCTTGAGATAGTTGTACTATTGGAGAGGACTTCGGAGAGACATAGCTTCATTTGTATCCCGCTGTTTAGAGTGCCAGAGGGTGAAGGCCGAGCATCAGCATCCAGCTGGCCTTCTCTATCCTCATGCCATACCAGAGTGGAAGTGGGACACCATCTCTATGGATTTTATTGTTGGGTTGCCGACGTCGAGATACCACCATGACGCCATCATGGTCACAGTGGATAAATTGACGAAGGTAGCTCACTTCTCTCCAGTGAAGACTACCTACACGGCTAGTGCAGTAGCACGAGTATACCTTGATGAGATTGTCAGACTACATGGGATCCCGCGGAAGATCATTTGCGACCGCGACCCCTTGTATACCTCCCATTTCTGGACCACCATGTAGTATGCCCTCGGGACGAGGATTAATTTTAGTACAGCTTATCACCCTGAGACAGATGGACAGACAGAGAGGGTGAATCAGATTCTGGAGGACATGCTCAGGATGTACGTGATGGATCATCAGTCGAGATGGGAGGAGTATCTGTATTTGGTGGAGTTTGCCTACAACAACAGTTTTCAGAGTTCTATAGGCATGGCTCCTTTTCAGGCATTATATGGTAGAGAGTGCAGAACACCTCTCAGTTGGGACAGGATTGAGGACAGGGTTTCTCTTGGGCCAGCATTATTACAGGATATGGAGCAGCAGGTTACCTTGATTAGACAGAGATTGCAGGAGGCTCAGGATAGACAGAAGAAGTATGCAGACCAACATAGGACAGATCGCAGTTTTGAGGTAGGCACGAAGGTGTTTCTTCGTGTCAGAGCCACATAAGAGCCCTATCCGTTATGGAAAAGGTTCTAAGCTTGCTCCTAGATTTGTGGGTCCCTTTGAGATCTTGGAGCGCCTCGGCCCCTTAGCCTATCGTCTAGCACTGCCACCTAGCTTATCGCGCGTCCATGATGTATTTCACGTTTCTGTGCTTAGGAGATATGTTTCTGATCCTTCTCATGTATTAGATTGGACTGCATTGCAGGTGCAGGACCAGGGGCAGGTGATGGTGGAGCCCGTGCGCATTTTAGATCGCAGGACCCTGGGCCTTCGCGGCAGAGAGATTGATCAGGTCCGAGTCCAATGGGACAGATACGATGAGACTGCTGCTACTTGGGAGGATGCTACATCATTGCGAGCTCAGTTTCCACACTTATTTCAGTGACTTCCAGGAGGAAGTCTAGTCTAAGGGGAGGGGGATGTAATGCCCACTTCCCTACGACGCTTAGTGATTATCATTTTGAGTTATGCAGACTTTAGATATGGACATGGCTTATACTTATGTTGATTAGCATGATGTTTTGTGACTAGACGCATTTGGATTATGGTTGGATTTTGTTTTCAGTATGATCTGCACTGACTCATGGACAGACTATTGGATATTGATATTATTTTATATAGATATATTGCATGTGTTCTAACATTGGATTTCTTCGCCCTGATGAGTAGAATGTAGTTGTTGAATTTACATTACTATGATTTTGGAAAATGATGAAATGCATGATTAAATTGTGAATTAGACCTAGAAATAATGATTGCTTGAATTACGTAGAGATGTTAATAAATTTCATGCATATGATTATTTTGGATATTTTGACATGGCCGCAAGGCCGAAGAGGGTATTTTGCATCTTTGCAGAAACACAAAGCATGACCACAACCATGAGGGGATTGGGGACCAAACACAATGAGAATGTCGGGTGGTTACAACATTGGTCGTCAAGGCAACTTGTAAACTGTATTGTGTTAGCTTGTTCTTGTATGTGTTGAGAAAATTTCTTGAGGGGGTAATGTTCTAATGTGACCATGGGGTTGAGAATTTTATTTAATTGTTTTATTTACTTTAGTAGGTGATTTCATTGGGATGCCCTTCTTTTATTACTTTTGCTAAGTAAGTTTAGATTAATTTAATATCTTGTTTTAGTCATGTGGGTGTAATAAATTTTGTTGGTTGGCTCCTTGAGCCATGTGTTGTCTCTTGTATTGAATGCTTATCTTGAGTGTTGACCACTCCAAATCTCTTGAAAACTCGAATTTGAGTTTGAGGGCAATTTTGGGGACTTGTGGGACAAGTTAAACTTGTCCCACACTTCCCAAAACCCCTTACCAACCATATCTATGGGTTGGGAAGCCCAAAAAGGGATTAGTTATTGTTTTGGGAAGTGATATTGACTTGGAGTGCACTTTTTCTTCATTTTGCATTTATTTGTGCCTTAAGGCACATGGGAAAGGGATGGTTGTGGAAGAGAGTTGTCATTCAACCCAACCACCCATTTATGGTGTTTTGGGATTTGAGTTGACCTTGGGAGATGGTTTGAGGATGTGTGATGTGGCATCCTACATGGAGCCACATCACCCTCACCCTTACCTTTGATCTATTTATTGAAACTTCCTCTCTTGTGGAGGGGGTTGGAGCTTTGTTTTTGTGTTGTTGAAGAGTTCTCTTTTGTGATTTTGAGAGAGAAGAATTAGGAGAAAGAGATAAGAGAGTTTTTGGACTTGCATGCTTGGATTGATTTGGGAAGAAGCTTGGACAAGTTCTTGGTTTAGGCTACTCCAATGGAGAGGTAGGGAACCCTCTCCTTTGTTTTTGCTTTCATATTATTATTGCTTCTATGCTAAAATTGTGAAAAATGCATGTTTACTTTGGTATATTGTGAAAGATGGATTGAATGCTTTTTGTGTAGTATAGGAGAGGTCTATGGGAATACACATGAGGGAGGCAAAAGAGTAGATTAGGATATTGTGGAGGGAGTTTGAGAGGGATGCCCATCTTGGGTAGGAATGTTTACATTCTACCTTGTCTTTGAGGGAGCCATAAGAGGAGGGAGGCATAAGAGTATGGGAGGAAAAAGGGGTACTTGAGGGAGGCATAAGAGTCTTAGGGGCTTGTGTTATATTGTGGAGGGTTTTTTGGATGGGCATCTCATCTCATTTGGGAGGCATAAGGAAAATATTCCCATAGCTCCTTCTCTTGTTGGCTTGGATGCAAGCCTTGTTGTGTAATGTTTAATGTTATTGTGTGTCTCTTGTTCTTCTATTTTTGCTTGAATGTTGTGAAGAACTTGTATTGTGGAAGCATGTATAGTTGCCTTGAGTTGGAGACCACCCTCCATTGTGTTGTGTTTGGGGCTCGGGGGTCAATGGAGGAGATTGCTTCTCTTCTCCATTGAGATTTGGTTGGGAGGAGAGTGTTGCCTCTCCCCCTATCTTGGTTGTGATTGATCTTCATGGAACTTGGAGCATGGAAGAAGAACTCTTGGGAGCACAAGAACCTTGTTGTTGACATTGTTAAAAATATCATGTAATTACCCACCTTGAGTGGAGAAAGAAATGTAATATTGCCTTGTTTTCTCTAGTTTTCCATTATTGTAAATTGTTTCACATGAAGTAGGGTATGTTGCAATAAGATTTGAAGGAAAAGTTGTATTGAGATGTTAATTTCCTTATTTTAAAATTTATTGGAAACGTTGTTAAAACCTTTTGTGGGATGTTGGAAAGAAAAATACAAAGAATATGCATATTAGATCTCATTTTTGTTGTTTAAAAGGATATGTATTGAAAGGTAGAATGTTAGCATTTTTCCCCTCCTTGTACAATTGAAGAAAGAATTTAAGTTTTAAATAGCCTCCAATATAACCATGGAATCATTAAGGCTCTAGCTCTATTATGCTTCTTCATTTATGAAATCATTGTCAATATATGTGCAAATTGTAAAAAGGAGATCAAACCCGCTTGATACTTCATACAAATATCCCTATTGCAATGTGAAGAAAGAGGTTTTAGCACAAAATTCTAAGTTTAGTTAGTTTCTTACCCACCTCTCATCTAGTAGGAAACTAATACTTTCAATATAACTGATATCTAAGTAATGCCAAAGATTATGGGTTTATTAATATCAAATTACAACAATATTAATGAACTATCATTTATTTTCTTTTATTTATAATAACAAATAAAAACATGCTAACACTAACTTATATGCTAATAATCTACATCCAATTAAAAATGCCAATGAAATGCATAAGTAAGTTTACGTAGAAGGCGTGCTTACAAAATAAAAATTAAAGCAAAATTATGCCTCTGTATTTTTCTGATAGACAACTGGATACGCCATTAAAACACTCGCAAGATAGTTGCTAGAGCTCACTCATGATAAAGCTTATACCATACAAAATTTACATGGAGATAGTCGTTGGATGTTTCAAAGCTTAGTAAAGGGAATAGCGCTGCACATGTTACAGTGCCCATAGCACAGGTGCTAAGAAGCAAGTCAATATAGTTTGACAATACGCTCGAATGAAGCGCCTTCTAAATTCTCACTCATCTTCTTATTCATCTGCATACAACAAACAAATAGGGACACAACAGTAGATACTCTCAGAGACAATCTAACCCACTTCTGATATAGATACAAATATTCCGGTTCAATCAAATTTAGGAGATATCCACTTCTTGAGAGACGCATTACGCGGTTTTGTCGAGAGATAATTAAATCTCAGCCAATGCGTAAATTGGAACAGAATGGTATGGGAGTGACCTGCTTCGTGAACTCCATGACATGAAACAGATCCACCTCTGGGTGGTTCTCTCCGTGTAACTCTCTCACTGTCCCCTCCTCAATCTATCTGACCAAATATCCTGAAGGCGAAGCCGCTTTGTGGGCGCATTCGATACTGTACAGATAACAACATAGTTGGACAACCATTCGACTTCTCACGCGGCTGGCACGGTGGAAGGTTTACAGATCGGCTGGACAGAGGCCAGATTTGCAAAACATAGGGTATTCATTGTTAGGCGCCTCCCTTCTCGCCTGAAACTTCAACTGCGACCCCCTGTTGTTGCATGCGGTCTAAGTGTTGGAAACGACTTCCCACCTGCTGTACTCGCCTATAGATTTAACCCGCAACCACCACATTTACTTCTCTTAGTGCGCGGCTAGGACTGTTCAAATGAGCCGGCGGGCTGTCTGACCTGATGAAAGATTGCAAATCTAAATACGTGTGTGTAGGCGGACAGTTGGAGATTTGTTTTTTTTGTTTTGGTTGAAAAACAAGCCACCGCCCCAACCATAAACTTTATCATATGTTATCCTAGCCTATACGTGTATAGGCTAGCTTAGGTGTTAATCACTATATCAAATATTAAGTGACACATAATACCACCTTCTTATAATAAGCAAACTTAATACAAATAAGGTGCTATGTACAATGAAATGCATAAAGACATACAATGTAGTAATATAATGTTGAAACATATATTTTATCGTATGATTTCCTTGATAAATATATATAGAGAGAGCATAATGTATTAAATTCATGAGATAACGTAATATGACCAAATAATATAGTAAGAATAAAGAAATCGGAGTGGCTAATGTATTCGATTCAAAATAAATTATACCGTACTCTTGAATTACCTTTCAGTTTTATTGTCAACACGATATTATCCGATATCAGACAAGCTTACTCGCATGATGACCCTACAAATCTCTGTGGGGCGTCGAATGAGATAGATCCAAATATCTCTGCCTTCGAAGCACCTTCGTGACCGAGGTGGTTTTCAACCCTGTTCCGAACTCGCCCGATGTAATTAATACTCATCGAGCAGTGGAAGAAAGTGGAAGAAACTCGTAGGTAATTAATTCGCCATACCAAAAAAAAATAGCATTCCAACAATATTGCTCACTTTGCATTTGCAAATGGACACATTAAACAATCCGCCAAAGCTGAAAACTAAAGTTACCGAGTTTAAAAAGTTGATTACTCTTTAGAGTTGAAATTTGTTATAGGTCTACTTACTGATATCTGAGTACATTTTATTTTACATTTACTTTCCATTAATGTAAGGAGCTCCATTCTATACATTCATAGTAAAGACTATATTCATATTCTAATGTGATATGTTTTTAAGACAAATTCTTGATATTTAGATGCAAATTTTCATATTACTTCCAATGTTATGGCTCTTGAAAACTTATGTAGTATTACATTTTATTTTAGATTTATTTTCCATTTATACAAGGGTATCCATTCTATACATTCCTAGTAAAGACTATATTCATATTCTAATGTGCTTTGTTTTTAAGACAAATTGTTAATATTTGGATGTAAATTTCATACTGCTTCTAATGCCTCAACTCTTGAAAACTTATGTGGTGAATTTTTGTATTCTTGTGGTGAGTTTCTCTGAATTGTGTGCGTATAATAATTTCTGTTACATGCACGACTCGACTCCATTGCAATTCAAAATGCAAGAAAGAGAAATTCCACACAATTGAAAATGATATATTAGATCAGTTAGTAAATGTACAGCTGAATGGTGATCGTATGTTGAGAATTTGAGACAGATACATATTTATAGCCTAAGCTTGTCGCTTACACAAGGAACTAACGATTCCTGCATCCATTCTTAGGTAAGTAAAAAATAAATGGATGCACCTCGTTAACCACCATTTTCTTTTTCCATCACGGTACTTTTCCCCTCTTCATTAATATAAAATAGAGACAATATATTAAGTTTTGTTTTGGAAAGTGTTTTCCATTTAGTCATTGTAGTACATTCCCGCAACTATGGAAAAAGAAAAGAATGACATACTTCCCTCTTTACACTACATAATAGAAACCCTTTCCGAAGATGAACAGAGCTTATCTCAATAAATATTCTGAAAAAAAGGAATGTTATTTGAGAAAGAGATTACACCATCTCTTCTATGTTATGAAATTTTGATGCCTTTTTTTTTCGGTGAAT
>CM031233.1:155945938-156030938 GCA_018340775.1 Taxus wallichiana var. yunnanensis
TTAAGTCCATTATCTACAAAGGTATATTTGATCTTGTAAGTTACGTTATAACATTTTATTGTTTTAAACCAAGTTTATTTAATACAATCAAATATACAAAAATCCTTTGGTTTAAAAATTTAATTTTGTTTGCTTAAGAAAAACTAAAGAAAAGACAATTATGAGAGACTGGAGAGATGAACCATACCGGAGAAAAACAATATTTAGCATTCGCCACTTCATAGTTTGGTGAAACACTTGCTAGATGCACTTTGACTCCAGATTCCCATTTATTTTCAAAACTCCACTTTGGGCATGTTTTTCCACCAACACAAACCATGATATCACGTTTCTTCAAGGCTCTCATTTTCACACAAGAAGAGAGTGTGCTAGCCAAGGATGTTGAGTCTCGCTTTACACCTTCTAATGACATTTGATTCAAAGTTTTGAAGACCTTTTGAACAGACCCATCTTGCACACCACAACCCATATTAATATATCTTAATAAGTTGGGACTGAAAGGAGTGGGAAGAGTTAATTTTTAGTCTTAAAAGTGATTTTGGAGATAAATTTGGTTGAAGTATGGCAATCAACACATACATGGAGGTTATTGACAACTCCATTGGTTGTCCCAGGGCATGACTTAACAATCCAAATGCAATTTCCAACTTATCACTATGGTGGCAGAGGATTAATTCCTTTTATCCCTCATTGATTTCCTTACCATTCAAACCTCACTTGACCTGTGCACTTATGCATAGATGTTTGATAGAAGAATATAAGTTGCAACATTATGACAATCCAACTCAAAGGAAGAGTTATTGTAAATTATTGTAACTTTGTATTCTTATGTGCTCTACAAGGGTACCAAACAAACACAACCACCATAGGATCGATTGATTTTTTTATGATAAGTTTAGATATTCCTCGAGATATCCAACACAACAAGGAATGTCAACCAAGCAGACTTAATATTCAGTTCTAGATGGAATGCTATATTCACACATTGCCATCAAAATATTTACAACCCTTTTCTACTAAGCCTATAACCATGGCATTCCATGAGACTTTATTTCTTTTAGGCATTAATTCGAACAACTCATTTTCACGACTAAGTTCCATATTTAGCATACACTTCCACAAAATCATATACAACTAGAACATTTTCCAAAACTCCTCTTATCTTTTATGATTTGATGGATGTGCATACCCTGATCCAATGCTCGTAATTTTTTGGCATAGGCTGGGAGTGTGAAGCAATGTAAATTGATCAGGTTGCAAACTTGTTTTTGCATAGATGAAAGCAGTGTGACTAGCTCATAAGGAACCTTGCTTCTTCTTAACCCCGCCCAAAATGTATTCCTATGAGAAGCTTCCTCATCCCTTCATTCGGTCAAACAATACAAAAATCCAAAGCCGGTGCCATCAACCACCAATCTCCATCTCACAGGACTAAGACATGTTACCAGTTGGATGAGGGGTAAGAAGTTTTTTCTTCACCTACAACTATCAACTTACTAGTAGATTTACAAAAATTCCTTGGGTTTAACATGCTCATAGTATTTGGATATCAATAAAGTGTTCATATTATTGTAGATAAATGAAAAGTCTGAAGGGTCCTTTTAGATGCATTTCACTCTAACCTCTGCTTTAATGCCATTTCGGGAAATTACAACAACCCAACTGACAACTCCCGATTGGAGAATGACAAGGGGTGCTTTGAAAGAGGTCGTGGAGTTGGGACAATACTAGTCAATTACGTGATATTTAATTTTCCAAAGCCTTTATGCTTTTTCAAGCATGTAATTTCCTCCACCAAACCATTATATCTATAAATATTATTATTAGTTTTATATAATTATCAGTCCTTGTTAAATTTTAAGGAGGACACTACATTTTATATATTTATTTATTTTTTCTTAAAGTTAGGCAATACATTTCCCTGCCATTATAAGAGCATCATCCTCGATGTGCCACAATCCAAGGTTAAAATAGGTACTTTCGAGCAAAGAGGAAGTGATTAATGACTCATGTCACCAACAAAAAGATATATGTCGTTAAAGTGTGACGACATGAAAAGAGGAATGTTTTGATAATTTTTAATGTTCTATGAAGATTAAGAGTCTTTCATTATACATTATTATCTAATTACTCATTTCCCTTAACAATATTTATTAATCTCAAGCTCTTAATATTTCATTGTTTAAGATTTTTATCGATTTATTCTTGTGGGTGTCAATAGAAATTGACATCACAATACCACACCAGGGCCAAACACAACACTAATGGTCCACAAGACATCATGATATGTAATTTCACATCTATAACACATAAAAATAATTCAACCAAACCATGGAAAGTACATACATAGCCCTAACAACATAGTACTTTTCACATACATGCTCCTCAAACCAAATGTACTTATAACATAAATAGACTACAATAACATGAAATTCCCCACATGTACACATACAAGAGTATCACGTGAAACAAAGCCATAATCGTAGCTATATAGGTTCAAGATGGAAACAACATCACAAAACATAAACCAGACTCACAAGAATACACATACTCATAATACCAACACCACATACCTCCCAAAACATCACAAAACAACTCCATATACCTCCCGAAGCATCAAAACACATCTCCATATACCTCCTAAAGCATCAATCACACCCATGAAAATCTCTTATGCCTCCCTCAAGTCTATTATGCCTCCCTCAAGCACATAAAATAAATATATATTTTTGTTTTCACTCCCCAAAAGAGGTTAGTCGCCCTATGGCCATAGGCGCATAGAGACAGGACAGACTCTAACCCAAGTGACATAATAAATCATGGTTCAATAACCCGTTAGTTATCTGTAACTCCTTGGGGCGTACCCCTATATAACGAATCGGGTCCATAGGTTCCACCAATCCATGGTGAATCCCATGACCATATTCCAACACATTACGACATTAGAACCAACATAAAAATCCATTTCAAATTCCAAGTGGAAAAAATCCCAAGCCTTGGGCTAGGCTATAAAAATTTTAAACTTAAAAAGAAAATTAAATCTAAGAAAAACAAATAGCCAAATAGCCATAGTTAGTGCAAAAATTTGCATGTTAGTGCAATAACCAAATAAAATTCCCAAAATATAAGAACATATCAATCAAGAAAATTGTTGGTTCTTGCAAGAAAAGTAAAAATGTTCAATTTACGAATAAAATACGTATATAGGAATATCACGTTATGATAACTATGTCGATTTATATGACCACCAAAGGGGTACTCAATGAGTTTCTGACACTCGGACATCGAGCCTCAACTCGTAAAATAACATATCAAATAATACAATTGGCATCATCTATGTCTGAATCATCCCACCACCACTTCTATAAGGCTCAAGAGAGTCATATGATAGCCATATAAAGAGAGATAAATGAGTACAATTTTTCATCTATGAGCCTAAGGTGTCCGCGAAACACAATATACATGAAAGTTGAGCAAGTTCCATACATAACAAATGAACAAGAGTGGTTTTTCCACCTATGTAAGACTCCACTTCCTATCTCATACTTAGCTTGAGTGACTAGTCAACGATACACATTTTCTCACTTAAAACATAAACCTTTTATCGATTTCCCTTAGGGTCGGTTAGTATAGGGTCCACAACATAACACATAACTACATCACTAATAGAATGGTGATTCACACACACATTGTAGTGCCCACTTCCCTTCGACACTTATTACTATTGACTATACTTATAGATATTATTGTATCACTTTGACTTAGCATGAGGTTAGATGATAGAGATACTTGGACTATTATTGGATTTCGATTCATAGTATGATGTGTGTAGATTATTAGAGACATTTTATATTGATGATGATATGTTGTTGACATAGTTATATATTTCTGACATGTGATATTTTCGTCATATTGAGTAGACCTTAACAATTGAACTAATCTTGTGATCCTATTGATATTGATGAAATGTAGAATCGAGATGTTGTTAGAAATTGTAAATGATAATGTTACTTGCCTAGATGATGATTTGATTCATATGTAGATGATTGTGGATTTATATTGTATATTTTATCTTGGATGTTTTGATGCGGCCATGAGGCTAAAGGAGGTATTATGTGTTTTATAGGTAAACATATCACAACAAACAATGGGGGATTGGAGACCAACCACATTGGAATGCTAGATGAATTCAACAATGGTCACCATGGCAACATGTAATTTTATTTGTGTGTGTGTTTGAATTGTTGTTAGGGGGTCCCCATGTGGGGAGATTACCTCAATTGTGACCAAGGGGTTTATGTGTTGTTCTTTTATTTAGTTTCATTTATTTAATTTTAGTATGTGATTTTTTAGTGATGTATTTTCCTTGTATTAATTATTTAAATTGTGTCTTAATTAAGTTAATTAATCATGTTATAAATAATTCTAGATGGGACAAAAAGAGGTCATTTATTATATTATATGGTTCTTTGGTTTATGTGTTGTAAGTTGAGTGCTTGTGACCTTGAGTGTTGTACACTCTACCTCCTCATGGAAATTCGGATTTGGCCTTAAGGGCCAATTTTGGAGGCTTGTGGGACAAGTTAAACTTGTCCCACACCTCTTAAATTGCTATACCAACCCTACCTATGGATTGGGGGTCAAAAATAGACCCCATTATGTGTTTTGTAAGACAAAAAGTGGCATTTATTGCACTTTTCTTACATGGGTTTTAAAGTTTGTCCTTAGGGGTGTGGGCTTGGATTGTGTGTGTAAGAGGTTTGTCATTCCTCTCACCCACCAATTTATTGTGCATTGGGGTTGAGGTTTGACTTGTGAGGTGGAGTTGAGGATGAGTGATGTGGCATCCTACATGGAGCCACCTCACCCTCCTCTCTCCCTTTTCTATTTATTCAAGTTCTTTTTACTTGTTTGGGGGTTACTTGATTTCTTTTGTGCTCTTGCATTTTAGAGTTGGAGGATTTTGGAGTGCTTGTGGATTTTTTGGAGCTTTTGGTGATATTTTGGGCTTGAAGGAGCTTGGTGTGTGACTCTTGGATCAAGATCTACCATGGAAAGGTAGGAGCTACACTCTTGTTAAATGTTTTCTTTTATATTGTGTATATGTGTATGTTTTTGTGTGTTTTGGTATGCTTGTTGGGTGCTTGGGTAGATTCCTAAGTGTGGTGTAGGAGGGGACTATGGGATATTACATGTAGGGAGGCATAAGAGTTTATTTCATGTTTTGGAGGGAGTTGGGTTGGGTGCCCCACCTTGGACAAGAAATGCTTGCATTTCTTACTTGGTTTTTATGAGGGAGACATAAGAGATAGTAGGGAGGCGAGGCATAAGAGAATGTGGGAGGCATAAGAGTTTTGTAGGGGTTTTGAGATGTTTATTGGAGGGCTTTAAGGTGGGCACCTAATTCCCATTGGGAGGCATAAGTGATCTCCCCATAGATCCTTGCTCCTTTGGCTTTACATTTTGAAGCCTTGTATATTTTGTTGGTTTCCTTCTTGTGATTGTAGTTGTGTTGATTTTGTTTTGGTATGGTTTTGAAATCCTTGTATTGTGATGTGGAAGCTTGTATTGTTTCCATGAGTTGGATCCATTTTCATTGCATTGTGGTTGGGGCTCGGGGGCCAATGAGGAGGATAGCTTCTTCTCCTCATTGGATTATTGGTTGGGTGGAGAGTGTTGCCTCTCCCCCTTTTTTTGTTGATCAAGTGAAGCATGGTGGAGCTCTTGTTGGTGATGTGAAACTTGGAGCATTTTTTTGTCCAAAGAAATATTTCCTTGTGAGAAAACCTTCTTGTTATTCCCACTTAAGGTGGAAGACTTGTAATATTGTATTTTTAAAAAAGGAAGTGTTGCATTGTAAGTTTCATTACCAAGTTGTATTATTATTTTGAAGGAATCTCATTGAGGAGTTGTATAATTTCCTTCTCCTCAAAATTTTAGTATGTAAAGAAATGAATCAAATGGAAATCATGTTTAAAATTTTAGTTATAAGTTGTATTGTGAGAAAGTAAGTTATTTGCATTAAAAGAAATAAGATATGCTCAAGGAAAAGAAAGTTCATTATCATTGTTGAAGTTGTATTATTGAAAATGAGAAGGAAGGAACATAGAAGTTGAAAAATGCTAATAGTGTATGCATGGAAAACTTGAATGTGGAATAATGTTGTTTGTAGTTATTTGAATAAATGGTTGTAGTGGAAATGGAAAGAGGAAACAAATTTGAAGTATATTGTTATGTGGAAATGTTGCATTTTGTAGTAAGGAAAAACAACAAATTAGAAGTAGATTTAGCTTCATTTATACTTTTGGTCTTGAAAGAAAATTTGTTGAGGGAAATGAAAATGATCTTGTAGTTTTTTACTATTGAAATAGGAAATGCTTTAAAATGAGTAATTTTACTATGGAATGAATAGATGAATTAAATCTTGCAACTGGAAACTTTAGGCACATAAATTAAGTTTAGAATGAATTTTAGAACACTCTAGTGACTTTTGTTTTTTGAAAAATCTCGGATTTGAAGGTTCTGTTTCTAAGGAACATGACCGCCACTGTGTAGAGCGGTGGTCTCATAACCACCACTTAGGAAAGGCGGTGGTCTCACAACCACCGCTCAAGAAAGGTGGTGGTTCTTGAATCGTCACCCAGGTAGGGGCGGTGGTCACAAGACCACCGGCCTGCTTTGGGTGGCGGTTTATCACTTTAACGGAAAAAAATTGCACATCCGCGCTGTGTAAATTTTAACTTGGTCTAACTAAAATTTAAGCTTGTAAAAATTAAAAAGAAAACCTAGCAAGCAAATGAAGGTGAAATTTCATTTTTCAAAGCAATTAAATCTTCAAATGGTTAATTTAAAGTGCTCAATCTCATACATATAAATGGAGGTAGGGTTTGTCCCAAATAGAGAACTCAAAATACAAATAATTTTGTAATAACTCTAGATTTGGAGTGGAAACCCTTTCAATATTTGAATGAAATAAATTACAATGATAAATCTACAACCTAGACTAAACTAAGCTTGATTTTGTAAATTCCTCCATAGTTTCTTCCTTCCTTGCTCCCATGGCTTCCATTTCTCCAACCTGAAAATTAAACAAAAAAAAAAGTGACCAAATGAGGAGACTAAGGTAAAGAAAAGGATTTAATAGAAATTCATAAGGATTTTTAGGGTTAGATTTGGAACCCTAGGATCTAGTGGCCACAATTGAATTGATCCAAGGGTTGAGGATCAACCCTACAATTGCTTGGTAGGAATGAATTTTATAGATGTTTTAAATAAATTTAAAGGTATGTGTAGATGGGTGAATGGGGCCATTCAATTACCTTGGTGTGTAAAGTCATTAATTTAGTTCCTAGTATGTTTTAGAAAATTAATGAAATGGACATTTAAGTTATTTAGATTTTGGAACTAAAGTAACTAAGTATAAGGTAAATTATTTAGGGTGTGAATGTTAGTTAAGGAGGAGAAAAAATTTAACCAAGTAAATTAAATTATGGCACCTCCTAGTTGAATGTTAATTATTTGACCTTAGAGATAAATTAAGAATATTTAATCATTTAACTTAGACCTGGTCCATCCTTTGTAAAGTAGAGATTATTGGTGAAAATTAATTTAATGCACACTAGGGGTTGACACCCTTGTAACCTTTTACTTAAAAAAAAAAAAACTTTTCCGCAACTTTCGGGATAAGTGTTTAAGATTTTAATGTGTTCCTAGAACGTTATTTTTGTGGGTGTTACACACATTAAAACCATAGCATCTTATGCATGGTATATATAGGGTATAACACAATCATTACTTTGTTAAGGTTATGATATACGTCACATTACCACTATCGACACCCAAAGTGCAATCATTATACAAGACGATCATATGTTGACCATATGCCCCTAAATCAAGACATGAACCATCACAAATTATAGGAATTATACGTATAAGGAACACAATGTCTAACATTACAACATATAATCAATTTTAATTACAACATAGTGATACACACGATTCATCAAAACATGGTGATGACATCATGATACAATCCAATTCACTTTACACCAATTTTTCCATGCATACATCAATACACCTTCATATCACATAAATTCAAAATGCTCCAACAATCTACAATTCAAAATAACATTCTTTTCAATCATAACAATGAAGTACATCACACGTGAACTATTCATAGAATCCACGAAAAGGAGAGTGAATACACTCATCACAAGTACATCAACATGATAACAAATATGAACTAAGTGACATGCACAACATGTGTGTTCATAATATCTTAATTACAATGTTGTTCACATAAAAACATATATCACATTACTCTTCCAATAGACACCACCATCATGCAACATCATCACTACTCCAATATGTCCCAAAGGTTCGAGAGCATGAACCTTTCTAAACGATACCAAATGTAACGCCCACATTTTACATACATAAATACAACAGTAAAAATACTAATATAATTTTTTTTTACTTACATTGCTCACTACACAACACCACAAGGGCTCCAAGTAAAGAAATTTAACTACGCATTTGACACTAACATAAGTCATCGACTCACATAGACACATTGCAACACCATATACATGTCAATGCCACACTTTTCATCTTGAACAAATACAAGTAATGACTCAACCACAAGAAAGTTACTCAAGCATTGGAAATCCCACAACACATCATTGCCATGATTACATCTTAGTTATGATAAACACTCCAAGAATGTTATTGAGTAAGGATAATTTTATTCTTTTTCAACCTACTGATTCTTAAATTCATTTCACATTCAACTAACAGTTCAACAAGTTAAGTTGGCTCTTTATCTATTACAACAATCTTCATAACTTACATAATTATTTGGCATATTTCAAATTTCATACAAACTTCTTAATTCGATCGTTCTTAAGCTTATGTTTCTCAAATGTTTATTCAATGTATAAATTTTATGCTTACTACAAAAGTGAATCTAATGCGATGTAAAAAAAAATATTAGGATTTGAGGAAGATTTAGATTCAAGATACCTTTTCCCAAAACATTTTTCGATCACGGTATCCTTATTTGCCATCATAGTTAAAATAGTTCAAAAACTTGTTGAATCCATTGAACATTTCCACATCAAGAAAATTTATTTAGATATCTATATAAATATATCTCAATGTTTGATCACACCAAGCCAATTCATGAATATTCTTTTTAACACAAGTAAATATCTAATTGAGTTACAAGGACTTGAAGAGTGACATTATTCCTAACCTCGAATCTCAATTTACTCTTATATGCTTTACTCTAACATTGCACTATGGTCTCATTATTGACATCACTTTAGAACAAAAGAGTTACAAAATTACTTGTCTAATATCTTAAAGAAGTACATGATTGGAAGCATTATAAACTTGTGTTTAAGGTAAGATCCCGTTTTCAGCATTTCACAACTCCACGTGTGAAATTTCATTCATTCTTAATATCATAAAAGAACATAACAAGGGATTAGGGGACCAAGTTTCTAGTTTCCAAGGTTCTCTAAAGTCAATATCTTTCAAATCAATTTCATTTGCAAGGAGTTAATTACCATTTTCTACCCACAAGTTAACCTCTTAATCAACCAAGGTTTAGTTAATTCCAATTTGTAGTTAGGGCTCTATGCCCTATTATAGATCCAATTTAGGTGTGAAAACTTATTTACCCTATAAATAATTTGTATAAGACGAGGCACTATATTTTAACTAGCCAAAGTAACACATTTATGGGAGGGACTAATGAGATCATTAACAAGAGTTTATGTAATAGTACAACTATTTCACTAGTTCCATTGTGAAATATGGATCCCACAAAAATTCATTTGATGAAGAAAATTTAATTCTAAATCTAACATCTTAAGACAAGGTAGTCAACTAGGATACTAAGGAGGTGTTAGTTCTACTTACTCCAATTAAGGATTGTCCATCTCATTTCTAACCGATCGGGTTCACGATGATAATGCTAAAAATATTAGTTATGACAACAACCCTAAATTTGGCTCTTATTTACTTAACTAGAAGGTGTCATAGAGTGTAAAGTTTAAGTTCATTCTACGGTTTCAATTTCTTCTATGCTAAGAAGGATCATGCAAGAAAGGTAGATATGTGTAAGTTTTAAACTAAGGTCGATTGTTTTATTTAGATTTCCTTATTACATTTTTAAGGTAAGGAACACAACACCAATTATGTAATCAACAATTTTACAATGGAAGTGCACTACAAGGTATTAATTTTCAATTTCATTCAACACATTTATCCATCTTTTACAATACAATTTTGGAATCAAAAGACACCCATGTTCAGATGGACGTTCCCCTTAAACACTAGCATCTTAAAAATATTACAAAACTCCATTAATAACCCTTTCAAAACTTTACAAATGACAACTATCCCTTAAAATTTTTCTTAACATATATATCCAATCCCCTTTTACCATACGTAATTTATGAATCAAAATTGAACCTATGATTAAATGCACATTTCCCAAGGTATCCCTAAAACTAGCATCTCATACATATTAGCAAATTTCAAATATAATTTTTTTGTAGCATGGAACTATGCTATACATTTTACAATTACCTACATAATTTATAATGATAAATAACGAATTACACATGCGCCTTTCGCCATCTTTCTTGCATCCTACAAAACCATGTGAGCATGAAATCAACAATAAATCGCTGGCATAACAACCACCTAATCGATATAATTAACGTCTTTAGTTTTCCATTTACATAATAACATGAATAATTTGCATTTGAAAGGAGAGGGTTAGAGAGACATTTATTTCATTTTAGTTCACTTCATTTCTTAACTAAGAAGAGAGAAAATATAGGGGAGAGAGAAAAATTATTTTACCCAAAAGTTCAATTTCACACAAACAAGTCATAAGGAATAGTTTCAAACAATTATTTACAAGTGTTAACAAGTTTCTACAATGGTTTGGTAACCTGATGGGGGTCGTAAAACTTTATTTTTACATTTTCCTGTTAGTTGTCAAAATGCCCATTTTAGGCTCGAGAGGCTAAGAAACAACTTTCAATTGTTGTCTTCGATGAGCAAACACACCACAAGTAAGTTTCTATGTGTCCTCCTATACATCAAGAATTCATAGGAATCGATATAATTTAAAACTTGTGAACAATTTACTATTAGCGGCCAGTTTTCCGAGGCCATTAGTCGTAATCGGTCAAAAGTTTGACCTAGTCAATACTGCGATGAAGGCCTACAAAATGATCTTTCCAAACTATCAAGAAGACCGTTTTCCCCCAAAATGATAGTTCTAGGAAATTTTCTATTACAAGAACTAGAGGTTTGCAAAGGTAGATAAAAATTTCCTTGTAAGATTAAAAGGGCGGCAGTGATATGAAACCCAACTTTTCAATTTTAATAGCTTCCCTCTGATGATTGCCAAAATGGTGTAACAAGGCTCCTAGAAGGGTGTCAAAAAGATCACAGATGATCATTTGAGGTCGATTCAAGGATTGAAGTGACTCCTCACATAAAAAATTATAGGAAGAAAGCTTAACAACTCCTTTCTGGAGTTACAAAGGTTAATTTACATGACTTGAAAATCATGATTTTTTGTTTTAAGAAGGGAGCGGTCAACATATTTATAAGGAACTCAACTTCAAATTGTCAATAAAAATGGGTATTGTAGTAATCTGGTTTGGTTGGGATGTTTTCTAGATCATCATGAAGTGAGGGTTTAAGTCCATTATCTACAAAGGAATATTGGATCTTGTAAGTTACGTTATAACGTTTTATTATTTTAAACCAAATTTATTTAATACAACGAAAGATACAAAAATCCTATGGTTTAAATATTTAATTCCGTTTGAAAATGAAAAAATAAATAACAAACAATTATGAGAGATGAGGAGAGATGAACCGTGCCTCAAGAAAAAAAAAAATTTAGCGTTCGCCGCTTTAGATTTTTTGAAGCACTTGCTAGATGCACTTTGATTCCGGATTCCCATTTATTTTCAAAACTCCACTTTGGGTGTGTCTTTCCACCAACACAAACCATGAGATCATGTCTCTTCGAGGCATCTATTCAAATGGTAGAGAAGTGCCTTACCAAACACCCTTTCCTTGAAGCTCTCATTTTCACACAAGAAGAGAGTGTGTTGGCTAAGGATGTTGAGTCTCACTTTACACCTTCTAATGACATTTGATTCAAAGTTTTGAAGACCTTTTGAACATACCCATCTTGCACACCATGACCCACATTAAGATATCTTAATAAGATGGGACTGAAAGGAGTGGGAAGAGTTAATTTCTAGTCTTAAAGGTGATCTTGGAGATAAAGTTGGTTGAAGTATGGTAGTCAACACATACACGGAGGTTCTTGACAACTCCATTGGTTGTCCCAAGGCATGACTTAACAATCCAAATGAAATTTCCAACTTCTCACTATGGTGGTAGAGGATTAATTCCTTTTATCCCTCATTGATTTCCTTACCATTCAAACCTCACCTGACATGTGCACTTATGCATAGATGTTTGACAAAAGAACATAAGTTGCAACATTTTGACAATCCAACTCAAAAGAAGAGTTGTTGTAAATTATTGTAACTTCGTATTCTTATGTGCTCTACAGGGGTACCAAAAAACACAACCACACAACCACCACATGTTCGATTGGTGTGTTGATGATAAGTTTAGAGTTTCCTCAAGATAGCCAACACAACAAGGAATGTCAACCAAGAAGACATAATATTCAGTTCTAGGTGGAATGCTATAAGCAACACATTGCCATCAAAGTATTTACTAACCCTTTTCCACTAAGCCTATAACCATGGCATTCCATGAGACTGTATTTATTTCAGGCATTAAGTCGAATAGTTCACCTTCCCTGAATAAGTTCCATATTCAGCATACACATCCACAAAAGCATATGCAACTAGAACATTTTCCAAAACTCCTCTTATCTTTTATGCTTTGATGGATGTCCATACCTGCTCCAATGCTCGTATTTTTTTGGCATAGGATGGGAGTGCATAGAAATGTAAACTGATCAGGTTGGAAACCTATTTGTGCATGGATGAAATAGTGTGATTGGCTCATAAGGAACCTTGTGTCTTCTGAACCCTACCCAAAATGTATTCCTATGAGAAGTTTCCTTGTTCCTTCATTCAATCAAACACTAAAAAATTTCAAAGCCAATGCCATCAACTGCCAATCTCCATCTCACAACATTAAGATGTGTTACAAGCTAGAGGAGGTGTAAGAAGTTTTGTCTTCACCTACAACTATAAACTTACTTGCTAGGTTTACAATGTTTCCTTGGGTTCATCATGCTCGAGTCTCTAGATATCAATAAAGTGCTCATATTATTACGAGATAAATGAAAATTCGAGAAGGTTCTTTTTGGACGCATTGCACTCAAACCTCTATTTTAACGCCATTCTAGGAAATTACAAAAATCCAACGTGACAACTCCCGATTGGACAATGACAGGGGTGTGTTGAAAGAGGTCGTGGAGTTCGGCCAATACTAGTCAATTACGTGAGATTGAAGTTTTCAAATCCTTTATGCTTTATCAGTCATGTCATTTCCTCCACAAAACACATTCAACAACACCAAACCATTATATCTATAAATATTATTATTAGTTTTATATAAATATCAGTCCTTATTAAATTTTAAGCGGGACACAACATTTTATATATTTATATTTTTGTCTTAAGGTTAGGCACTAAAAAAATTGTCTTCCTATGTGGACCATGTGTAAGTCTCCTTGGCGGTGTTTTCTATTTCCTTTTTGTGTTGTTATACCTATGTGTAAATAAGATCCGTCAAGTAGCCAAATGGAGGAATGATGTTGCACCCTTGTAGGTCCAAGACAATGCAACACGCACAAAAATAAATATGTATATTTTTAAGCCACTATGATTTTTGAATAGTTTTACCCATTCTCTAATGTAGATATAAATAATTCCAGTATATATTTTTTCTCACAAAAGGTTCGCACATTTATTATACTATCACTCTTGTAACTAGTAGAAGTAAGTATAATTGAAGGGTAGATTTACTTAATTTTGTATTCATAATGGTTTTGGGGAAACATTTGTTTTTCATGGAATAATTAGTAGGGTTGGTCTATATACCACTATTCACAAAACCATAATATCTACCAAACAATTTCTATCAATTTACAAAATAATGGTGTTTTGTTCAATTTCAAGTCCCATCGCCTACTTGAAATTAGTAAATAAGACGAGTAATCAAGCTTGTATAAAAATAATATTTTTTGAATTATGAGCACCTCCTGTGATTATTTCTCTCCATCCATGTATTACTATTTATCTTTATTTACAAACATTATAGGATATTTTTAATCATTTTAAATCATTTTCTTTAAATTAGTGATTTATTATGATCCTTATACAAATTTTAAGTATGATAACGTATGTAGATTTTATTTATTTATTTGATGTTGAAAATTATTAATAGAAATTGTAAGAAGGGCATCCACTTCACTTATTTCCTAGGGTGATCCTAAAATTTAATCTAGTCTTGTTCTTTTGTCTCTGTTTCCGGCAGAGTATATATCTTCTTATGTTGTGAGAAATTGTATCTATCATTAGATTTAGCATATTTTCTTTGGAGATGTCTTTTGATTTATGCATTAGTATATAGTAATTAATTTCAATATATAATATGTTGTTAACCCACACTCTATTCATAAATGAAAGTACTTATACTCTATTCATGAGGTGCGAATTCATCTACCTATTTTTATGCTTAAATAAGAAAGAATCGTTGTTATTTTTGGTAACTCTTTAATTGACATCAAATTTTCTAAACAAATAAGAGGTTATAATGGCCTATAATGCTTTATGTAGATTCGATTTCAGCTAAATAATTCATTTATATGCTTTTTGCATATCTAGACCTTGATTTAGAAAATTTTGACAACCTCTTCTCTTTCAATTCACAAATTTATTGAAAAGGGAATGTAGATTTCTTTTTAACAGTTCACCGGAAAAATAGGCATGAGAATTTCATAAGATAAAAGAGGTGGTGTAATATATTTCTCAATTAACATTATTTTCTTTTTTCTTTTAGATTATTTGATGTTTTCTATGTTAGGATTATGTGTACCATATTATTAATAACAATGAGAAACACAAGAAGAAGAAAAGGAAGAAAGAAAAAAATCATCCATAATATTTATTCATCTCCGAAGAGGGTTTTTATTATGTAGTGTAGAGAGGGAAGTATGTGGACTCTGTAATTACCCTTTTAGTGTTGACTCTCGTTCTTGTTTCCTTGACCATGAGTTTCTAACGTTGAATGTTGTGTGTGCTCCCTTTGATTGTTAGATGATTATGATCTTGTTGCAAAGTTAATGTAACGTCTTTTCTTTCCGTGTTACCTCCTAGTGCCGTCGTTAAGGCTTTCTATTTGTTGAGCGTTTTGGTAACATATTTTATAAATAATCTTTTAAATCCTTATCGTATTCTCGTCTAAATGGGTTGCTTAATGACGTTATTATTTAAAATCTCTAAAGGCTTATTCAATTTGCTTTAGGGTATTTTGGGGCGCGTTTTAAAAGGGGCCTAATATTATTTTAAGCTAAGTTTAAGTAATTATTGATCCACCCCCGTAGACCTAGCCTTGGCTTGCATGAAAGAAGGGGAGACTCCTTTTGGTGGCGCCAATGTTTAGGAGGTGGATTACAAGATCAATGTTGGGTTCAATGCTCCAACCACCAGCTTCCCCCTTGTCAACGACTTGGCCTCCACGCATGCTTCTTTTTAATAGAAAATTTAATTTTGGGTGCTCTTATTTTATCCTTCTTGCATTGGATTCCATGTCTTTTTATTATTATTTTTGCAAGTGGGTGCATGGGGTTGTTGGCCACCTACTCACCTTTATTGTTTTAATTAAGACATCATTTGGCTCATGTTTTATGGGTATGAAATGCAAAATTAGGTTGTTGGCTGCGTGAGCTACTTTGGGGAAGATTTTTAGTTTGCGTTTGTTGAAAAGGTGTTTAAATTACAAGCAAGTATGTGATCTGCAGGTGCAAGGCCATCCTCCATAGCTTCTGCCGTAAAATATCATCCTGTGCCATGTCAAGGGGAGCCTGGAATGAAGCATGAGCGTACAGCAAGAAAAGAAGAGAGGAATGTTAATAGATGTTGTCGTTACAAGGGCTTGATAGACATATTTACAAGTTTGAAAGCGTATAATAAGCATGATAAACACTACCATTTTGATTGTATGCCAACTTTAACAATCTCATTAAATAAATTGTTCTTAATTTTTGAAATGGTATTTTACATGGGGTTTTGTGGTTATTTTACAGTTGTTTTTATCCTACATGATATTTGGCTACTTCTAAACGAAATTTCTTGCAAAATATGGATTGCGTATGGTTTTGCACATGAGGTTTCACTTTTTCTTGTTGTTTTCAGTGCACCATTAATTGCTTGTTATCCTTAGTGTTAGGAATGGAAGATACAAGATTTAAGATTTGCACCCTTGCAAAATAATGAACTCGGTATCTTGTTGTTGATAATTTTATCATTACTTAAAGGACATCATGGTTGCTTTTGAGGACAATGGTTTCATTCTTTCCCCTTTTGGCTTTGATTTTTTTAAAGGAGAGTCGTGGCTCTGTTTCAAACCTTGTTTCATAGATTAAGTAGTGGGGTTTTAGGAATTTTTTTATATCCCATGCATTAAGATAGCAAACGACCTACTGGAATAGACCTCTAGATACCTTTATTGGTCTACATGCTTTAACTTGTTTTAAGCCACCCTTTTTGGTTCTGAGTTAGCGTGATTTTTGATCAATTGGACTTCATTCTCCTGGCCATTTTCTTTTAATTCTTTGTTGTTTTCGTTTTTTGTCTAGAGCTTAAAACGCCTTGAGTTTTGTGTGGATCCCTCCTTAAGGGCTTTCAGAGTTCTTGCTATTCTTTTTTGATTTGTATTCTAATTGCATACATGGCTAGGATTTGTCCTTCGGTTCTGAGCAATTATGATTCTAGTTTTCATTCTCTTTTTGTGAAGATCTATTGTGTCTGAAAAAGGAGCCTTTACGGGTTCATATGTCCCTACCTAATGCTTTCTTTCTTGAACCGTTGCCTCAAGCCAAATTCTTGGGGTTATGTTTGATGGGTTCGTCGACTTACTTGTTTTTCCTTAAATTTTTACTTGGAATACTTATCTGAAAAGGATTTAGAAAACCCTTTTTACTTTGTGATATTTTTTTGTTATTATGTTTGATTCACTTGTTATTACTGCCAAGTTGTACTTCTGTAGGGGTTGTGTATTAAGTTGACTCATCATATCAACCTTAAAAGGGATACATCCTTGGTAATGTAGTAGTTGAAATTTCATGTCCATTGTGCTTGATAAATCATTAATGAGATTTCTATTAAACCTGTGTTTCAGAGATAGGGCACAATATTCTTTTGGAAGTTCTATTACTTTCTTTTGTGCCGTTATGAAGTCGTAGATAGTTTTGTGGTTTTTAGTTGAACTTTAGTTGGGTTGTAGTTGATTCATATGGAACCACATTGTCTAATATTAGTATCATTTATGAGTTGTATTAAACTTAGTGGAACTATATTGAAGACAAACTTGGTAAGACTATAGCATTGGATTAAATTTAATTGTTTGATTAACTAAATATTGGTTATTTCTTTTTATCATACATGATGACTATTGTGCATGGCATGGCAAGATAATCAAATGTTATTTGAACTTTCCTTTTTAGAACATACTCCGTATGTTAATTTATAAGAAATAAAGTGTCGAATTTTGTGAAGTTATTTTGAAGGTGGTAAATAGTGGTTAAGTAAATGATGTTAGAATTCTAACTAAAAATATATTAGATCATATGACTTATTTAAGGAAATGTTGATTGATGGTTTGAGTATTAGATTTCAATCATATAATCTATATGATTACATGATTGAAATCCCAATACACTCAACACTTTGTTTTGAACTTATTGGGTCATTGACCCCTACTAGAATGATGGTTAGACTTTTATTGTTTTAGAAATAATGTTCATAACGGGTTCTTATGGCTTCTTTCTTAATTTTGACATGGTATAATTTCTAGCATGATTAATGAAGTTTTTAGTTGTTTAGAGCTTAGCACCATTTCATTAAATAGAAGGTTCCTTTTATGATATTGTTAATGGTAGCATTTTATTCCAATGTGTAGTCTTTATCATGCTCAGTTCTCATGAACTGACTCAAGCTAATAATTGTGTAGATGGCTTTCGTGAGTAGAAAAAGGGAATGACTTGTAGTAAGTTGCATCAGTTTTGTTAAAGAAGTTCCTTTTCTTGAATGCTTAAATATATTGAAAGGTTCTCAAATAGAATTTTCTAAAAATTTAGGAGGACTTAGTACCTTAGCATTTGTGTAATTATGAAGTAGTGTTTTCATTACAGAATGAAACTAAAACTTGTAAAAAAAAAAATTGACTGGAATAAAATTAAATCTTCATTGTTATGAGTATCTTATGGTATGACTGCAATTTTGAAAAATAATTTAGCTTTGATATGACCAATATTTTTCTACCTAATTAAACCCAAATCAAAGTGCATAAGACTTTTAATACCTTTGGCGTGTGTCATTTTGTATAGGGAACTAGGCATCCATGAACAAAAAATGTTAAATAAATTTGAGATGATAACTTTGAGTAGTAAACCATTCTAGATTATGACAATAATGTAATGCTAGGTATAATAGAATGTTATTGTAACCCTTATAATGGTAATGTGTGTGTGTGTGTGTGCGCGTGCTATGCATGCGTGCATACGATGTTGTTAACAAATTGATGAAGTAAAGAGTCCTTAAGTGGAAAAAGGAAACTATCTTCTTGTGTCAAAAAGATATACCTTATTACTCTCAACCTATACTGGTAGTTTTATCTTTAGAGTTGTTGGGATATAAAATTATATTAAGTTGTAAACTAATGTATGGTAATTTGGAAAGTTAACGAGGTCATGCTAAATGGGATAAAGGATCAAGAAATCTTTAAATCTAACTTATCAGTTATAAATTCATAATTGTAATCATTTAACGAATTTTTATCCTTACGTTTAATTACATCTCCTAGCTTAAATCTATAAGAGCCCAAGTTTGTGTGGTTGTCATAGCCAATGTTCTTGGTAATATCATCATAAACCCGAAAATCAGGAATGACATAGTTATACCTTATCTGGCGTATGTTGTTCCCCCATTTAATTGATTGTTGGGTGTGCATTATGGATAATGCCTTCTTCTAGGGTAGTGTCCTTAGAAAACCAACTTCTTTCTTAATGTAAAAACCCTCTTGGTCCGACCACCTGTTGATTGGTGAAGACCGCCAACTAACCTTGTATGTCATCTTAAGAGTTGGGGTCATTAATAAATCCGATACCCAACTTATTTATCATTTGGTTCTATGGATCATTACTTTGAGATACTTGTGAACCATAATAACCTTTGAATGGTGATTGGTTTATAGGATTGTAACCTCTTTTAGTGTGCTAGGAGAAGAGTGTTTTTAGGTCGTTCTTTTGTAATGTTTAATCCCTCTTGTGGTGAGTAAAAAGGATCCATGTAGTGCAAACTCTATGGTAAATTGAACATGATCTTTCTTGTAATGTGTATAAATTCTCTTGTTGTGGATAAAGAGCCTATTTTTGTACTTAATACTTCTTGCATACTAAATCAATCTTTAAGTGAGCGAGGGAAAATGCGACCCTAAATAAAAAAAAATGTGAACTTCACCTCCTTTAGACTTAACCTTTTTCTATTGCGTAATGGAGGTTTGATATAAGTTTAAGATGCATGCCCTTAGGAGTGAATCCTAGGGATAATGCCAAGTAGCCTAGTAGGTGTGTATTAGCCTAGAAGGCATGTATTAGCCTTGTGAGTAATTGAATACTCCCTTTAATAAACAAATGAATTAAACAAGTAATTGACATATTATAGATGATCCTTATTCAAGGAGTTATATCTTAAGCTAAATGTTCAATAGTATAAAAAGGAAATCTAGCAACATGAGAAGGAATGTATGAATCACATAACATGAGTCTTCTAGAACTTAAGTTAAGAATTGAAATATGATTATAGTAAATACATAACCCTAAAATATTTTACCATGGGAAGACCCTACCTGTAAGTGTGTGTTAGTTAGTTGTTATGTTGTGCCTAGTCAAAAAGAAAAGAGTATTGGTCTTGATGGGTGTCGCATGTTTTCTTGTTGCCTATGTGGGTCAATGTTGTGTAAAGCTTATCGTGAGTTGTGTGTAGTCCTTTGAGACCACCTGTGGTGTCGTATAAACTTCAAGCAAGTCAAAAAAAAAGTTATCCGATATTTTTCGTGTTATCTTTGTGTGTGTGTTTTAGTGGGCGTTACAAACTCATTCCTTTCTTTTTCCTTAGTTATAGGGAATGGACTACAATGACTAAAAGGAAAACACTTTCCAAACATATGCATATCTCTTTCCAAACACTTGCATATCACTTTCCAAACACACACCTTAATATATTATGTCGATTATATATTACAGAAGAGGGGGAAAAGTACCGTGATGGAATTAAACTAGAAAGATTCGACAGTTAAACTCTAAACAAAAGAAAATGGTGGTCAACGTGGTGCGAGGTATGCTTCAGTGACGCGGACCATACGCCAGGTATTTGTTTTAGCCGGCCGGCCGCCCGTAAAGGTTGTTACTTTGACGTGTAATTTCAATATTCTCCAAAATTATTCGTTTCTTTCTTGAATGCATCCATTTATTTTTGACTTACCTAAGAATCGATTCAGGAATCGTTAGTTCCTTGTGTAAGCGACAAGCTTAGGCTATAAATATATGTGTGTCTCAATATATGATCACCATTCAGCTGTACATTTACTAACTGATCTAATATATCATTTTCAATTGTGTGGAATTCCTCTTTCTTGCGTTGAGAATTGCAATGGAGTCGAGTCGTGCATGTAACAGAAATGATGACGGAAAGCCTCTTATTATACGCACACAATTCAGAGAAACTCGGTGCTCCTACTTCCTCAATCTCAACCTCCAAGGTACCTAACTACTGCATTCATTTTATTCAGTACTCCATTTTAATCTATCCTTAATTCTCTACATTAACTATGATTAATTGTTGTGTACAGGTCTGAAGGCAGATGATGTAGAGCTGGAAATGGACAAGGAGAGGAGACTGATAATACGTGGACGAAGGTATTCCAAAGACGTGGGAACTGTTAAGTGGAGGTGGCGAGTGGTCATGGCCGAAAATGGGTGGAGGAGGAGGAGAAGGCCTTTCAAAATCCCCGAGGAGGTGAATGTGGGCGCCATTAGAGGAAGCTTGGAGCAGGGTGTATTGCACGTAGTCATGCCCAAATTCAGGAGGATCAGCACATCAATTAGTCCTTACCTTCTTCGCATATTTCATCCAGTACTTCCACATTCACCACTGCAACAGACTCTCCGTCGCTCCACAAGGACAACTAGGACACGGAGATTAACCTCCAAAAGCCAAACAGCAGTAATCCCATCCATTCTCGTGTGATTTCTTAGTCTCTCAATACTAATATTCTTCACTCAGATTTCTTCCCTTGCCCGAAATCAAACTTGTAACCTACTTATTCCATGACTCAATTGTAAATTGCTCTCTTTGTACAAATTAATAATAAAGGCCCAAATCGTTAACTGTTCTTTTGCTAAAAATATTTGTAGAACTTTAATTTCTTCTTTTGCAAAAATTAAATGTAACCCATCATTTTGAATGACCAGAATTTTCCACCATGAAAATGATTCACCACCATTATTCACATATGCACGTGCACTTATGTTGATTTTTTTTTTGGTTTCAAAAAGTTATGGAGTGTGAATGTATTTCTTAACCATGATCTATGAAAATTCAACTCGGGGACAAAAATTCAAATAGATTAAACTAGCATCCACGTTTAAGATGCAATCAATTTGCCAATAGATATTTTATTAAAACACACACAAATATCAAATAATATTTTAGAATTAAATATTATTATTAGTTTTATTTTAATATTATTCAATTAAAGATATAATAGTTAATTTATAAATTTTTGATGTAATTGTAACATTAATTTAATATTAATAAAATTGTCTATTATTTGGTTATATAGATTAATTGTGGCTTGTACAAGTAAACATTATTCACCAGTTTTACACATCCATATCCTAATTAGACATTGCTAAACATATTTTCATTCTAAAAAAAAGGGCTCAACTTTTTATACTTAATATATTTTTATACAAACATGGCATTCTTTAAAAGCTAATACTAGGACTTTTTAACACTTTTTAAATCAATTTAATACAAACACTTAGTCATGAGAATACCATTGTGACAGTTGAGATTCATCAATCAAAATGTTTATATATAGAGCCAAAATGTTCTTATAGTTTCCCTCTCCTCACGAACTCGAACCACTTTTTGTTTACTAAATGTCGAGGAATCAAGGTATAACTACTAATGAGATAGTCAAAAGAAGAAAGAACATGCAAAGGACCACATTTTCACACAATTAATATCGATAAATAAATCTCACCATAATATATCGAAATTGCGCCAATTATTACAAAGAAACTCTAATAGATTTGTGTTACTTATTTACCTTAAAAATTTTAAAAGACATCTCTCTTCATTTAATGGCTATTTATATGTATGAAAAATATTAAGAAGTTTGAAACGTCAAAATGTATCGGGGACTTAATAAAGGAGGCTAGAGTTAATAATGTTTGAACGCGAGTCTCATGGAATGTGATGATGGTGATGTAGTGCCCAATGTTTTTAAGATTTAATTTTTTTTTTAAAAGTGAATCAGGGAATGCATACCAAGGGGGAGTAGGTGAAATTAAAATAAGTGGATGGGGTGGTGTGAAGTCCGGGTGGCGTGTGGCGGGGAGGGATACAGGGTAGTGTGGATGGAGATTGGTAGTGGTGTAAATTGGAAGTGATGGTGTTGCAGAGTCAGACCAATGAAAGAATGAGACAACTTCTCATGTAATACAATTTCAATAGTGTACAGAAGACATGTATCCTCTTGAAATAGTCACATGGTCTCATCTAGGAAAAAATAAAAAAAATCTCTTTGTCCTGTCACATCATCTTTTTTTCTATTTTCAAATTTTTGATTTGGATATGTATCTTTATTGAATGGAGCTCTTTCCCTTTATCGGTCCCAAAATATTTCACTTTTTGGTCCAAAATCAATTGTATGAATAGAACCTTGATATCTATTTTTTTATTTATTTACAAATCATTGGTTTGAATCTACATTTGAACTGAAGTGGTTACAATATATTCGTGAGGAAATGAGACTTTTGCTTTGCAAAACAATACTAAAGATCAAGGCGTTGGAAGTGCCTTTCCTTCTTTTCCAATGGTGTGGTTGCAAGATTTGTTTCTTTCACAATTTCTCCACATGGAATAGCCTACGTGTTCCTTGCCAACATCCTCCCAGCCTGTGTCAAAAAGATGAGAGCTGGAACAGAGTATGGACGTCTAACAAGCATATGATAGAGGAATCTTAGAAGATTTTGTAGTTGTAAATGCTTTGTTGACATGTATGCATATGTGGGAGCATTCACGAGGCCAATGAAATGTTAAAACCTTGATAATAAGATTTGTATAAAATGGGTTTGATGAGAAGGCCTTGTAACCTTTCAAATGCAAAGCTAGGATTCACATCCTTTACAAGAAACCTCCACCCTGTGCAAAATGGAGCATTTAGAACAGAGCATGGACATCCATCAAGAATAATGGAAATCTGATTTTTTCCTACTGCAATCTTCTCCCAGCCTGCACCAAAAGGGGGAAGCCATGGATCAGGGTTATGGACGTCCAACAGAGCATAAAGTTAGAGGATTTGTTTTCACGGTGTTTTTATGTTGGATCAGATTTTTTATGATCTGTTGTTATGGGTTTTGTATTATGGAACTCTGTAAATTATGCTCAGCACACTGAGGTTTCTCCTATTTCTAGATAGCTCTCGTTGTATCAACTATGTAGTTTGTTATTTTCAAAGATTGGTAGTGGCTGGAGTAAATCCAATTCCAAATTAACTTCCCAAAAACACCTCAACCTATGCTATAATGGGAGATTTTAGTCAGAATATGGACATCCGCCAAAGTGTATTAGAGGATGAGCAACATTCTAGCAAATATTTGTAGCTACAACTATTAGGAGGATATGTATGAAAAATGTAGAACCATGCTCTTGACACGAAACCACCTAGAGCACCTCTTTCTTGCAAACGCAAATATCTCCCAGCATGGTTCATCTCTCCTCATCTTTCATAATTTTTGTTCTTTAGTTGTTCTTTTGCAATGAATAAAATTTAGAACCGAAGGATTTTCGTATATTTGATTGTATTAAATAAACTTGTTTTAAAACAATAAAGCATTATAACGTAACTTACAAGATCCAATATCTCTTGGTAGACAACGGACTTAAACTCTCACCATGTGATGATCTAGCAAACTCCCCAGCCAAACCGGATTACTATAGTACACTTTTTATTGACAAGTTGAAGTTGAGTTTCCTGTAAATGAGTTGACCGCTCCCTTGTTAAAATAGATAAATTGTGATTTTCGAGAGACTCGCAAAACAACCTTCGTAACTCCGGAAAGGAGATGTTAAGTTTCCTATGTGTACCTTGTTATGTGAGGAGTCACTTCAGTCCTTGAATCAACCTCGAGTGATCATCTGTGATATTTTTCATGCCTTATAGGATCCTTATTACACCATTTTGCAGTTGTAGGAAGCTATTTAAATTGAAAAGTTGGGTTTCAATCGATCACCGTTTTAATCCTGGACAAGAAATGCTTATCCGCCTTCGCAAACCTCTAGTATTTTACTAGGAAATTTCCTAGAAGCCTTGATTCAAGTAAAAACACTCTTTTTGATAGTTTGATAAAGGCATTTTGTAGGCCTCTGGTCGTAGTTTGACTAGGTCAAAACATGACCAATTACGACCGGTGGCTCTAGCAAACCTTTCGTTGTTTGAAACCATTTGCTAGTTCTTAGTCCTCTCAACTCTAGTGAATTCTCCATATAGAGGGGAACTTGTAGGAAGTTTTTCATTTCATGTTTTTCCATAGAACATCAGTTTTGGACGTGGTTTTTCTAAGCCTCGAGCTAACTTTTATTCATTTGTAACAAGGAAAATTATGATCGATGGCCCCAGAAAACTAGCCGCCAATCGTAAACCATTTGCCAATTCCAAATTCTATCGTTCCTATGAACTCTTGGTTTATAAGTGGACACGTATAAATTTAACCATGGTGTGTTTGCTCATCGGAAGACAACATTTGAAAGTGGTTTCTTAGCCTCCGAGCTGATTTGAACATTTTTTGTAGCTAGCAAGAAAATGTAAAAAGAAAGTTGTAGGACCCTCGTCGGGTTACCAAACCACTGTGGAAACTTGTTGACACTTGTAAATAACTATTTGGAACTCTATCTTGTGGCTTGTTGTGTGAAATTTGACTTTTGGGAAAATAGTGTCTCTCTCTTTCTCTCTCCTTGGTTACAGAAATGAAGTGAAATGAATACATGTCTCTAACCCTTTTTCCTTTCCAATGAAAATTATTAATGTTATTATGTAAATGGGAAACTAAAGATGTTAATTATGTTAGATTAGGGTGGATGCCATGCCAGTGATTTATCGTTGATTTCATGCTCACATGGTTTTGTAGGATGCAAGAAAGATGGTGAAAAGGTGTTGTGCAATTCATTGTTTATTATTGTAATTTATATAGGTCATTGTAAAATGTATATATGTATAATGTAGTCCCATGTTACAGAAAAGTTGTATTTGAAATTTGCTAATATGTATGAGATGTTAGTTTTAGGGATACCTTGGGAAATGTGCATTTAATCATAGGTGCAATTTTGATTCATTGTTACATATGGTAAAAAGGATGTGTATATGTGTGTGTGTGTGTGTGTGTGTGTGTGTGTGTGTGTGTGTTAAATGAATTTGAATTTAATATCTTGTAGTGTGTTTCTAGTGTGCAATAGATGATTAAATAATTGGTGTTGTGTTTCTTACCTTGAAAATGTAATAAAGGAATCTAACCACAATAGTGAACCCTAACATAAGATTCATTCATAACTTGTCTTCATGTGTGATCCTTCTTAGTGTAGAAGAAATTGAAACCATAGAATGAACTTAAACCTTGTACTCGATGGCACCTCCTAGTTTAGGTAAATAAGACCCTAGTTTGAGTTTAGCATCATAGTCGGTATGTTTAGCGACATTGTCATGAAACCTTCTTTTAGGAATGACATGGTCAAATTTATCCGGAGTATGTGGTTTCCTTCTAGGCTTGGAAACCATGTGTGGGTAAGGAGAATGTATTCTCTTTAGGTCGACACCTATGTTGAGTGGTGAAGACCACCTTGGAAGTCACCTTAAGAGTCCTTGTTCAAAGCAACAACTATGCGGTGTAACCTTACCATTTATGGAGTAAGTAGAGCTATTACTCCCTTAGTATCCTAATGGACTACCAAGTCTTACGAAGTTAGATCTAGAAAATTTTCTTGTCATCGAATGAATTCCTTGTGGGACCCAAGACGACACAAATGGAGATAGTGAAATAGTTGTTCTATGACTTAAACTCTTGTTAATGAACTCTTTAGTTCCTCTCAGCTAAATGTGTTACCTTGGTTACTAACAACATAACACCTTGGTCTTTCATGAAGGTTGTTTAGCATAAATATGTACTCTCACCTTAAACTCATATATAGTTGGGGTGTAGATCCTTAGGTGCAATTGGAATTAAACAAAACCTTGGCTAATTAAGGGTTAACTTATGGGTAGAAAATGGTAAGTAACTCCTTACAAATGAAATTGATTTGAAATATGTTGACTTTAGAGAACCCAGGAAACCAAAAACTTGGTCCCGTAATCCCTTTTTATGCCCTTTTTATGACATTAAGAATAAAAAAAATTTCACATGCAAAATGTGAAATGCAGAAACATGGGATCTTACCTTGAACACAAATCACTTGTGGTTCATGTGTAGTTTATAATGCTTCCAATCATGTACTTCTTCAAGATGTTAGACAAGTACTTTCGTAACTCTTTTGTTATAAAGTGATGCCAATAATGAGACCATAGTGCAATGTAAGAGTAAAGCATATAAGAGTAAAACGAGATTTGAGGTTAGGAATAATGTCACTCTTGGAGTCCTTATAACTCAATTAGACATTTCCTTGTGTTAAAAAGAATATGAATTGCCTTGGTGAGATCAAACTTCAAGAAAACAAAAGATATATATAAATCTAAATACAATTTCTTGATGTGGAAATTTTGAATGGATTCAACAAGTTATTGAACTATATTAACTATGGTAGGAAATAAAGATACCGTGATCGAAGAACGCTTATGGAAAAAGGTATCTTGAATCTAAATCTCCCTTGAATCCTAAGATTTCTTCTTGACATCACGTCAGATTCACTTGTGTAGTAAGGTTTAAATTTAAGCATTGAATAAATGTTTGAGAAGAATATTCTTAACTTAAGAATGAGAGAATTAAGAACTTTGTATGCAATTTGAAATATTTCAAATAATTATTTGAGTTATGGAGATTGTCGTAAGAGATAAAGAGCCAACTTAAATGGTTGAACTGTAAGTTGAATGTGAAATGAATTTAAGAATCTGTAGGTGGAAAAAGGATAAAATTATCCTTACATAATAATGTTCTTGGAATGTTAATCGTAACTAAGATGTAATCATGGTAATGATGTGTTGTGGGTCTTCCAATCCTTGAGTCCCCTTTTCTTGTGGTTGCGTCATTGTTAGCATTCTTTCATTGGGGAAAGTGTGGCATGACTTATGTAAATGGTGTTGTCATGTGTCTATGTGAGTCGATGACTTATGTAAGTGTCTTATGCTTTGTTGAGTTTTTCTACTTGGAGCCCTTGTGGTGTTGTGTAGTGAGAAATGTAAGTTAAACAAAATTATCCTGGTATTTTTACTATTTGTATTTATGGGTATATAATGGGGCGTTACTCTTGGTATCGTGAGGAGGTTCATTTTCTCGAACCTCGGGGTAGATTGGAGTTGTGGTGGTTTTTTCATGGTGGTGGTAGAGATTGGAAGAGTAATGTGATATAAGTGTGATGTGAACTATGTCGTAATTGTGATATTGTGAACACACATGTTGTGTATGTCACTTAGTGCGTATTTGTTATCATGTTGATGTGCTTGTGATGAGAGTATTATCTCTCCTTTTCATGGATTCTATGAAGAGTTCACATGTGATGTACCACCTTATTGTGTGTGAAAAATAATGTTATTGTGGATTGCAGAGTGTTGGAGCATTTTGGCATTATGTGATATGAAGGTGTATTGATGTATTGCATGACAAAATTGGTGTAAAGTGAATTAGATTGTATCGTGATGTCATCACCGTGTTGTGATGAATCGTGTGTGTCACCATGTTGTAATTGCAATTGACTATATGTTGTAATGTTAGACATTATGTTCATCATACGTATAATTCATGTAATATGTGATGGTTCATGTTGTGATTTAGGGGCATATGGTCAACGTATGATCCCTATTGTACAATGATTACACTTTGGGTGTAGTATGTGGTAATGTGATGTATCGTAACCCATGAAAGTAATGATTGTGTTATACCTTGTATATATACCATGTGTAAGACGCTATGGTTAATGTGTGTGAATCACCATTGTGTTAGTGATGTAGTTATGTGTTATGTTGTGGACTTCCTACACTAACCGAACCTAAGGGAAATCGGTAAAATGTGTGTGTTTGGAGTGAGGAAATGTGTACCATTGACTAGTCACTCGAGCCGAGTATGAGATAAGAAGTGAGTCTTACATAGGCTGAAAACCCACTTTTGTTCGTTTGGTATGTATGGCACTTTCTCAACGGGTGTCATGCATATTGTGTTTCATGGACACCTTAGGCTCAGTAGATGGTGACTTGTACTCCTTTCTCTCTCCCTATATGGTTATCATATGGATTCAACCTATGTGATTTTGACTATGTTGAGCCTATCAAAGTGGTGGCGGGATGATTCAGAGATGATGACAGTTATATTATTTGATATGTTATTTTATGAGTTGAGGCTCGATGTTTGAGTGCCAACAACTCGTTGAGTACCCCTTTGGTGGCCGTATAAGGCCACATAGTTATTGTGATGTGTTATTTCTCTACACGTATTTTATTCGTAAATTGAACACTTTCCCTTTTCTTGCTAGAACCAATAGTTTTCTTGATTGACATGTTCTTATATTTTGGGCATTTATTTGGTTGTTGCACTAACATGTGGATTTTTGCACTAACTATGGCTAATTAGCCATTTTCTTTTCTTAGTCTTAAATTTGCGTATCAAGTTTAAAATTTTTATAGCCTAGCCCAAGGCTTGATATTTTTGCCACTTGGCATTTGAAATGGATTTTTATGTTGGTTCTAATGTTGTAATGTGTTGGAATAGGGTCATGGGATTCACCATGGAGTGGTGGAACCTATGGACCGCTTCATTGTATGGGGTACGCCCCAAGGAGTTATAGATAACTAGTGGGTTGTTGAACCATGAGTTATTATGTCACTTGGGTTAGAGGTGTTTGGACCTTATGTGCCCAGGGCCATAGGGTGACCGGCCTCTTTTGGGGAGTGAAAAGGAAAAATTTATCTTTATTTTATTGCTTGGGAGGTATATGGAGTTGTTTTGTGATGACTTGAGGGAGGCATAAGAGACTTGAGGGAGACATAAGATACTTTAAGGAGGCATAAGAGACTTGTGTGTGTGTGTGTGTGTGATTAGTGTACTTGGAATTTTTTTTTATGTTTTTTTATAGTTTTGGAGGCATATGTAATTATTGGTGATGCTTTGGGAGGTATATGGAGTTGTTTTGCGATGTTTTGGAAGGTGTATGGTATTGGTGTTATGATTTATGTGTACTCTTGTGAGTCTATTTGTGTTTTTGTGATGTTGAGGATTGATGCTCCTCATTGTTGGTATGATGTTGTTTCCATCTTGACCCTATATAGCTACTGATTATGGTTTTGAGTTGCGTGAAACCCCTGTATATGTACATGTTGGGAATTCTATGTTGTTGTAGTCTGCTTATGTTATGAGTACCTTTGTGTCAGAAGCATGTGTGATAAGTACTATGTTGTGAGGGCTATGTATGTTCCTCCCATGGGTTAGTTGAGTTCTTGCAATGTGATATAGTCGTGGAAGTATGTAGAAATATGTCTTGTGAACCATTAGTGTTGTGTTGTCCCTGATGTAGTATTGTGATGTCAGTTTTATTGGGCACCTATGAACATAAGACAACTAAAATCCTAAGAATTGAAATACTAAGAGTTTGAGATTAAAAAAATACTTTAAAGGAAAAGACTAAGTAATAAAGTAAAAGTGAAATGCCAATCTTCACAAAACATTAAAATTTATGATATATTGCCAAATTTAGTTTGTTTCCTTGTGGTCATGTTATATCAAACATATGTTTTGTTAAATGACATGTGTCATTATTGACTTGCTTTCCTACCTATCCTTAGAGCTTTGGCATTGTGTCACATCGAGGACGATGCTCTTATAAGGGGAGGAAAATGTAGGGCCAACATTTTAAAAAAAAAATAAAATAAATAAAAATTTTTTTAAAAAGGTGAATCATGGAATGCGTACCAAGGGGGAGTAGGTTAAAATTAAAATAAGTGGATGGGGGTAGCATGAAGTCTAGGTGCCATGTGGAAGGAGGGATACATGGCAGTGTGGATGGAGATTGGCAGTGGATGACATTGGCAATGATGTTGTTGTAGAGTCTAACCAATGAAAGAACGAGACAACTTCTCATGTAATATAATTTTAACAGTGTACATAAGATAGGTATCCTCTTGAAATAGTCACACAGTCTCACCTAGTCAAAAATAAAACAAAATCTCTTTGTTCTATCGCATCATCATTTTTTCTATTTTCAAATTGTTTGATCTAGATTTGTATCTTTTTGAACTCGAGCTCTTTCTCATATCCGTCCCAAAATATTTCACATTTTGGTCCAAAACTAGCTTACAAATACAAACTTTATATCTATTTTTTTATTTATTTAAAAATCATTGGTTTGATTTGCATTTGAGCTGAAGTGGTTTCAATATATTCGTGAGGAAATGAGACTTTTGCTTCACAAAAGAATACTAAAGATCAAGACATTGGAAGTGCCTTTCCTTCTTTTCCACTATGTGTTTGCAAGAATTGTCTCTTTCACCATTTATCCACATGGAATAGCCTATGTGTTCCTAGAAAACATCCTACTAACATGTGTCAAAAAGATGACATTGAAATAGAGTATGGACATCCAGCAAGCATATGATAGAGGAATATTAGTAGATTTTGTAGTTGCAAATGCTCTGTTGACATGTATGCATATGTGGGAGTTGTTAGCGCAGAATTACAACACTCCCGAATGGCACGAGTGTGAGTGGGGCATTCAGTTTGATTGAAAAACATGGGACAATCTCTCAAGCTATGGGACTTGCAAAACTAACGATGGACCTCGGAGAAAGTCGGTTCTTTCTTCCTAATTTACCTGCCACAAGCTACTCTAGTGCAAGCAAGAATCTAACCTAATCCTAATCTAACCATTCCAAGGGGAGAGGGAAAGGGAGAGAAGATTAAAGATCCTACACTAAGTGGTGATACACTAGAAAAGGAAGTGGCGAGATACTCTGTTGAGGGATAATGAAACAAGGAAAAGGGGACTGAGGGAGGTCAGACAGAAGTGACATAGACCTAGATCCAAATCCACCATTGAAACTCCATGAAGCATGACATCTTACACTGCAAAAGTGAAATACATACACGAGAGCAAACACGACATAAGAGAAACAACAAAACAAAGTGCAAGGGTTGAAAGACGCCACGAAACAAGATTTTATTACTCTATAAGGTGCATAGACTATTACATGGGTGCTCAAAGGCACAAATACACTCTCCAGGCATAAGAGAAGGCTTACAGCTCAAATGGAGTTGGGAAATGACTTTGACAGAGTTTCCCCACATCCTAGAATGTCTCCCCCTCTCAAATGAGAAGTGTTACAATATATAGGCAATGAAAACCGAGAAGAGAGAGGTGAAACTTAACTCTGCTCTTAAAATATAACCATCAACCATAAATTCCCACTATGAATATACCTACAATTTTTTGAGTCCTGCCACTCTATGTACTGCATTCGGTGTGTTTAAGAAGGAAGAACGACGGATCGAATCAAATTAAATATGGTTTTTGAAGCAATCAAATTCTGCATTAATGTCCTAAAAGATGTTTTCCCATTTTTCATCCACCTAGCCTCGTCAAAATTAAAGTCTTAGGATCCCATGGCATAAATGAGGTCGATACCTTTCCAATGGTGCCAAATTTTGTTGAATTTCAGGTGTTGGATTGAAAGATATGTCCATCTGGATGTTTGAGTAGGGTCCATACAAAAATGGCAAAAACCAGTTATCATAACAGTCCATGGGCCCAAAATTCACTTTACACCTTTTTTAAAAATACAAAAATGCAAAAAAATGCCCCATGGCCCCATGATTCACTTTTGTCAAAAGACCATCTTCGGGCCCACCGGTCTGCCTTTTTCCATTTGGGCAAAAAAATCACTCCAAGGCTTATAAGCCCGCATGTAATTTAGGCCTGACACGTGGCTCCTTGGGCATTGGTTGAGGCACGGCTCATTTTATACTTTATGTTTTTTTGAAATGAATCGAAAGTTTAAATTACCTCTAGCGACCGCCTTCTTACTTTCACTTGGAACATGGTCACGTGGAGGGTTGGCACATGTTTAGGGACCGCTTTTGGATTTTTCTTTCAAAGTTATGTCGGGATAACACGTGGCTCCTTCCGTGGATTTTTTCTATTCCTTTATGTTTTTTAACTATGTCCTTTTGTTTGGTGGGGCCATATATATCGACTGAGACACGTGGAGGGTCGGTGCTAGTCTAAGGACCCACTTTTAGATTTACCATTGGAGATGCATCAGGATGACATGTGGCTCATTCCGTGAGTCCGTGATACTTAGCCAATTTGGGCCGATGCCTTTGTTTAATCCTAGACATGTGGAAGCCTCACACTCATTTGAGTCTCCACTTTGGGCTCTCTCTTTTGGAATTGCGAGCTGACACATGGTTCTTTCCACTTGTTTGGAATTTTTAATGGCCAACTCTGTCCCTTTTCAGACCAAGGGCATGTGGAAGCTCTGTGCTTGTTTGGGGACTACTTTTGGATTTATTTTTGGTGATGCACCAATGGGGCACATGGAAGCTTATGTCGTCTCCTCCATACTTAGCCAATTCGAGCTCACTCTGAATCATTTGTGAAGCCCAAAGACTTTGAGTCTTTCCTTGTTTTCTTTCTTGTCAAACTCTAGATTCCTTTTGGTGTCGTTTACCTCCTTAGCCGAACCTTCTCCTCCATTTTTGATCCCATCTGCAACCTAATCATTAGATTTGAAACGTGGGATCATGCAACGAAAGCATTCCTTAGATTTATTTTTTGTGGGGTTTTGTTTGACCAATTTTACTGGGGGAAAAATTGGGATAACAATTTGGCAACTCACAGGGAAATCAACCTACTAAATGAAGAGACCAGTAGCCTTGAAGCATCCAGTGGGCGTGGAGTCAAGAATGATATCTTGATAGTGATCCTTTTCACTTTGAAACTTCCCTTGATTTCTTGCATCCTACTGACCCTGAACTCACCCCGCCGAGGCTTTTCTGTTCTCGAGAATGGATTGTCTCGAATCTAATTTTAGTTGCTCTATATTTGTGTTTTATTTGAAACTAGAAATTGTTACAGGAAACTATGGGTCTCTCTATCGTGAATACTGAAGGGCCTAGCCTCTGCACCTCCGGAGCAATATGAACAAAACTTATGTACAAAGAAAAAAATCATACATGCCTCAAATGAGACATACAGAGTGTGCACAAGCACTTCTTCTACTGGAAACAAAATCTATTCCTACTCCTATACTAACCAGAGAGAAAAGGGACACAAACAAATCATGTGATTGACAGGAGAAGTAGCTTCCTTTTCTCAAAAGGGGCAGCCATGTAAATGGTTTGTCACTAAATATGGCTGCTTGGATGAGTGAAAAACTAACTTTAAGCCAATCCTCCACCCATATCATCAAGGTATCAACTAGAAACAAGAAAAATACCTCTTCAGTCTGCTACTCACTTGGTTCCCAGAGGTATTGTTGTTGATCCTTGGCACTTTGAGGCTCTCCCTCATGCTTAGAAGCAAGCATGACTGGTTGTGGCTTCTCCCTTGGCTCCAATGAAGCCAAGTACCTAATTGGGCAAGGTCTGATCCTTTGAATGTGCTCATGGTTCTGAACCTTAACTCCAAGAATAGTGTCTTCTTGTTGAGCTTCATGGATGGATGGTGTGAGAGGGATGATAACCTCATACTCTTTCCTTCCTCTGCAGCAAGTGTGACTATGGAAGATCAAAATCTTCCAACTTTGATTCAGAAGGCATGTTCTAAACTGTATGTTGTGCTTGCATAGTCTCTTCCATGGGCGAGGTTCTTATGGTTGAAGAATGAGTGATGGAGGAGAAATAAATTACAATTTCAACTGGCTCCTTCTTATCAAAACATTATTTTGATTCTGATACGAAATCAAACTCTTTCTTTGTCATGTTGTACTAAGGTCTCTCCCTCTTACATGGTGATCTTAAAATCTTTGTTATTTTCACCATATGAAGCTTCATCTTCAAACATGAAGCTAATGAGTTTAGGATCTTCCAAAAAATCATAATTTTGGAGAGGTTGAATGGGAGAGGGGTTTGTAATCTCTTGTGCAACCGGCTCATGATTCAGTGCCTCTAAATATGTCTTGTTCACCTCCATATGCTCCTCTTTAATTGTACTTGGAGCTGATTATTCCTCTTTGTTCTTGACTAATTGTGCAGCTTAGATTAGATCATCATCCTCTTCGGGAAAAGTGTCATCATGGACACTTTGCATTCGTAGAGCAAACAGATTGTTTATCTTCTCCTTCTTTTTCTTGTTCTTCTTCTGCTGCAAAATCAGCCTCAGCCACCACTAGCTCTTAAACCTTGACCTCCTCTGTTGGCTTAACCATCAAGGGGATCTTTGTAAACCCAAACCTGGAAGCCCAACACTTTAGATCTTCTATCATTTCTTCTCTATTGGGTTTCTCTTCTTGTTGTTCTCCTTGACTAGATTCTTGAGTCTCTTCCCCACATGGAATTGGGAAGGCAAGAGGAGGGGTGGATGGTGTTTCAAAAAGCTTTGCAATTTTTTTGGGTTGTGAGGGAAGTGGGAATTTGTGTTTACTTGGAGGGAATGACTACTCGGAAGGGAAAAGGGTAGAAGAATTGAGATGGTATGGAAGATCAAGAGATGGAGAAGGGAAATCAACACTTGGGGTAGTAAGTGAGGGGCTTGACTCTTGACCTGTTGAAATGATAAAGTTTAAGAAATAGCAAATAGAAAAGGAGTTGGTGATTGAATTACCCATCGAAAAGGTTTTCTTATGTCCATCTCATAAGCCTCAATCTCCTTTATCCACTGTGTAAGTTGAGGAAACACTTCAACCATGAATTCAAGCTTCTCCTGAGGGTTGTAGTGTCTTGGAAAAGGGCCTTCCCATGGACAAGGTGCCCTAAAACCAATCCTGAATACCTTCATCTATGTTGTACCCCTGGACTGCACCATGCTAGCCTCCATTCCTTGGATCTTCTTGAACAAACTAGCATTATCCACGTATTTGTCACCATTTTATGCGTCCCCTTGTTCTTGATAAGCTCCATGGCCAAACTAGTTTTGACCCTACTCATATGTGTAAGCATAATGGTTCTAGATCTGATTATAATGTTGATCTGGAGGAGTTGGGAAATACTTTGGAGGAATACTGCACTACTTTAGGTGTGAACTCCATGAGGGTAATGAAGTCATAACTGCACAACTTCATGAAATGGAACAAAAGGAATGGTGTGGAAAGAAAGATGAGTGAAGATGGGTGGAAATGGGTGGAAAAGGTCTGCAACTCGAGAGAATGGGTTATTGACCAGATGGATTCACCAGATGTGCTTTGAATGTGGATCTAAAGGCTAAATATCACCAAGAACACATCAAATTTATGAAATAAAGTGAAGACCTCTTGTCCCACCGGATTTGCCAAAAGCTGTTAGGGTGAATCTCACCAAGAACACATCAACTTGATGAAATGAAGTGAAGAGTTCTTGGTCCCACTAGGAGTTCCAAAACTCTTAGTGTAGAATCACAACACACCCGAATGCCGTGAGTGTGAGTGGGGCATTCGGTGTGATTGCATAACATGGGACCATATCTCAAGTGTGGGACTTGCAAAACTTAAGATGCACCTCTCGGAGAAAGTCGATTCTTTCTTCTTAATTTACCGCCACAAGCTACTCCAATGCAGCAAAAACTAACCTAATCCTAATATAACCATTTCAAGGGGATAGGGAGAGGGAGAGAAGGTGAAAGAGCCTACACTAAGCAGTGATACACCAAAAAAGGAAGTGGCGAGATACTCTATTGAGGGAGAATGAAACAGGGAAAAGGGGAGTGAAAGAGGTCGGAAAAAAGTGACACGTACCCAAATCCAAACCTACCTTCAAAACTCCATGAAGCACAACATCTTACACCTACAAACGTGAAATACATACACGAGAGAAAACATGAGATAGAGAGGCACAGAGAAACAACAAAACAATATCAACGGTTGAAAGACGCCACGAAACAAGATTTTATTGCTCTATAAGGTGCCTAAGACTATTACATGGGTGCTCTAGAGGCACAAATACACTCTCCAGGCATAGGATAAGGCTTACAGCTCAAATGGAGTTAGGAAATGACTTTGACAGAGTTTCCCACATCCTAGAATGTCTCCCCCTTCTCAAATGAGAAGTGTTACAATATATAGGTGATGAAAACTAGAAAGAGAGAGGAGAAACTTGACTCTGCTCTTAAAATCTGACCACTAACCACCAACCATCAATTCCCACCGCGAATCCACCTACAATTTGTCGATTTCACCGCTCTATGTCTCGTACGGCATCTTGAAGAAGGAAGAATGGTGGATCGAATCAAATCAGATCTAGTAGTTGAAGTAATCAGATTCTACATTAATTTCGTAAAACATGTTTTCCCATTTTTCACCAACCTAGCCTCATCAAAATTAAAGTATCGGGCTCCCATGATGTAGATGAAGTTGAGACCTTTCCATTGGTGCCAAATTTGTTGAATTTTAGGCACTGGATCAAAAGATATGTCCATCTAAATGTTTAATTCGAGTCCGTACAAAAATGGTGAAAACCAGTTAGCAGAACGGGTCCGCGGGCCTGAAATTCACTTTGCATATTTTGCACAAAATACAAAAAACACAAAAAAATGCCCCATGGCCCCGTAATTTACTTTTGTCAAAAAACCATCTTTGGGCCTGCCGGTCTGCTTTTTCCATTTGGGAAAAAAATCACTCCAAGGCCCACTAGCCCACATGTAATTTAGGCTTGACATGTGGCTCCTTGGGCATCGGCGGAGGCACAACTCATTTTTATACTTTATGTCTTTTGGAAATGAATCCAAAAGTTAAAATTACCTCTGGCGACCCACCTTCCCGCTTTGACTTGGAACATGGCCACGTGGAGGGCTAGCACATGTTTGGGGACCGCTTTTGGATTTTTCTTTTGAAGTTGTGTCAAGATAACATGTGGATCTTTCTACGGATTTTCTCTGTTCCTTTATATTTTGTTACTAAGTCCTTTTGTTTGGTGCGGTCATATATCTGACCTAAGACACGTGGAGGCTTGGCGCTAGTCTAAGGACCCACTTTTAGATTAACCTTTGAAGATACGTTGCACTGACACATGGCTCCTTCCGCGAGTCCACGATACTTAGCCAATTTATGTTGATGCCTTTCTTTAATCATAGACACGTGGAAGCCTCGCGCTCATTTGAGTCTCCACTTTGGGATCTCTCTTTTGGAATTACACCAAGCTGACATGTGGTTCTTTTTGCTCGTTTGGAAGCTCTGTGCTTGTTTGGGGACCTGCGATTTATTTTTAGAGATGCATTGATGGGGCGCGTCAAATTTTCTGCCATCTACTCCATACTTAGCCAATTTGGGCTCACTCTGAATCATTTGTGAAGCCCAAAGACTTTGAGTCTTTCCTGTTTTCTTTCCTATCGAGCTCTAGATTCCTTTTGGCATCGTTTGCCTCCTTAGCAAACCTCTGCTCTTCTATTTTTGATCCCGTATGCAACTTGATCATTAGATTTGAAATGTGGGCTCGTGTGACAGAAGTGACCCTTAGATTTATCTCGTGCGGGGTCTTGTTTGACATATTTTACCAGGGGTTAAAGTTGGGATTACAAGATCATTCATGAGGTAGGTGAAATGTTAAACCTTAATAACACGATTTGTATAAAATAGGTTTGATGAGAAGGCCTTGTAAAATTTCAAATGTAAATCCAGGATTTACGTCCTCTATAAGAAACCTCCACCCCTGTGCAAAATGGAGCATTTAGAACAGAGCATGGACATCCATCAAGAATAATGGAAATCTTATTTTTTCCTACTGCAATCTTCTCCCATCCTACACCAAAGGGGGAAGCCATTTATCGGGGTTATGGATGTCCAACAAAGCATAAAGTTCGAAGGTTTGTTTTCATAGTGTTGCTATGTTGGATCAGCCTTTTTATGATCTATTGTTATGGGTTTTGTATTCGGAACTCTATGTAAATTATGCTCAACACACTAATGTTTCCCCTATTTCTAGACAGATCTCATTTTATAAACTATGCGGTTTGTTATTTTCAAATATTGGTCGTGGCTAGAGTAAATCCAATTTTAGATTAACTTCCCAAAAACACCCCAGCATGTGCTATAATGGGAGAATCTAGTAAGAATATGGACATCCACCAAAGTGTATTAGAGGATGAGCAAGTATTATGTCAAATATTTGTAGCTACAACTATCAGGAGGATATGTATGCAAAATGTAGAACCATGTTCTTGACATGAAACCACTTGGAGCACCTCTTTCTTGCAGACACAAATATCTCCTAGGCATGGTTCATCTCTCCTCATCTTTCATAAAAAAATTCTTTACTTGTTCTTTTGTAATGAAATGAAATTTAGAATCAAAGGATTTTCGTATATTTGATTGTATTAAATAAACTTTTTTTAAAATAATAAAGCATTATAACGTAACTTACAAAATCCAATATCTGTTGGTAGACAATGACTTAAACTCTCACCATGTGATGATCTAGCAAACTCCCTATCCAAAATATATTACTACAAAGTGCCCTTTTTTATATACAGTTGAAGTTGAGTTCCTTGTAAATGAGTTGACCGCTCCCGTGTTAAAAACGGATAAACTACGATTTTCGAAGACTCACAAAATAGCCTTCGTAACTCTAGAAAGGAGAGGTTAAGTTTCCTATGTGTACCTTGTTATGTGATGATTTATTTTAGTGATTGAATCAACCTCAAGTGATCGTCTGTGACATTTTTACACCCTTGTAGGAGCCCTATTACACCGTTTTGCAGCTGTAAGAAGTTGTTTAAATTGAAAAGTTGGGTTTCATATTGGATCACTGTTTGAATCTTGGACATAGAAATGCTTATCCACCTTCGCAAACCTCTAGTATTTTTACTAGAAAATTTCCTAGAACCTACATTTCGAGTAAAAACACTCTTCTTGATAGTTTGGTACATGCATTTTGTAGGCCTCGGTTCAAAATTTGACTAGGTCACAACCTGGCCCAATTACAACCTATGGCTCTCGTAAACTGTCATCGTTTGAAAACCGTTTGCTAGTTCTCAGTCCCGTCGACTCTAATGATCTCTCTATATAGACCAATTACGACCGATGGCACCAAAAACTAGAAGCCAATTGTAAACCATTCGCCAATTCTTAATTTTGTCATTTCCTATGAACCATCGGTTTATAAGTGGACACATATAAATTTATCCATGGTGTGTTTACTCATCGAGAAGATGATGTTTGAAATCTGGTTTCTTAGCCTTCGAGCATGATTTGAAGGTTTTTGTAGCTAGCAAGAAAATGTAAAAACAAAGTTGTAGGAACCTCGTCGGTTTACCAAACCACTATGGAAAATTGTTGACACTTGTAAATAATTGTTTGGAAATCTATCTTGTGGCTTTTTGTGTGAAATTCGACTTTTGAGAAAATAGTTTATCTCTCTCTTTCTCTCTCCTTGGTTACGAAATGAAGTGAAATGAATACATGTCTCTGACCTTTTTCCTCTCCAATGCAAATTATTAATTTTATTATGTAAATGGGAAACTAAAGACGTTAATTATGTTAGATTAGGGTGGATGTCATGCCATCGATTTATCACTGATTTCATGCTCACATGGTTTTGCAGGATGCAAGAGAGATGGTGAAAAGGTGTTGTGTAATTCATTGTTTATTATTGTAATTTATATAGGTCATTGTAAAATGTATATATGTATAATGTAGTCCCATGTTACAGAAAAGTTGTATTTGAAATTTGCTAATATGTATGAGATGTTAGTTTTAGGGATACCTTAGGAAATGTGCATTTAATCATAGGTGCAATTTTGATTCATAGTTACGTATGGTAAAAAGGATTGATGTGTGTGTGTGTGTGTGTGTGTGTGTGTAAAATGAAATTGAATTTAATATCTTGTAGTGCATTCTAGTGTGCAATAGATGATTAAATAATTGGTGTTGTGTTTCTTACCTTAAAAATGTAATAAAGGAATCTAACCACAACAAAGTGAACATTAACATAAGATTCATTCATAACTTGTCTTTATGTGTGATCCTTCTTAGTGTAGAAGAAATTGAAACCGTAGAATGAACTTAAAGCTTGTACTCGATTGCACCTCCTAGTTTAGGTAAATAAGACCCCTAGTTTGAGTTTAGCGTCATATTCGGTATGTTTAGTGACATTGTCATGAACTTTAGTTTAGGAACAACATGGTCCAACTTTATCTAGAGTATGTGGTTTCCGTCTAGGCTTTACAACTTTGTGTGGGGTAATGACAATGTCTTCTCTTTATGTTTGAAACCATATTGAGTGGTGAAGACCACCTTGGAAGCCACCTTAAGAGACCTTGTTATATTACCATACGGTGTAACCTTACAATTTATGGAGTAAGTAGAGTTGTTACTCCCTTAGTATCCTAATGGACTACCAAGTCTTACGAAGTTAGATCTAGAAATTTTTCTTGTCATCGAATTAATTCCTTGAGGAAGCCCAAGACGACACAAATGGAGATAGTTTTACTTTTTCTATGACTTTAACTCTTGTTAATGAACTCTTTAGTTCCTCTCAACTAAATGTTTTACCTTGGTTTTTCATGAAGTTTGTTTATCATAAATATATACTCTCACCTTAAAATCATATATAGTTGGGGTGTAGATCCTTAGGTGCAATTGGAATTAAACCAAACCTTGGCTAATTAAGGGGTTAACTTATGGGTAGAAAATGGTAAGTAACTCCTTACAAATGAAATTGATTTGAAATATGTTGACTTTAGAGAACCCATAAAACTGAAAACTTGGTCATGTAATCCCTTGTTATGCCCTTTTATGACATTAAGAATAAAATTAATTTTTAGATGTGGAATCGTGAAATGTAGAAACATAGGATCTTGCCTTGATCGCAAATCACTTGTGGTTCATGTGTAGTTTCTAATGCTTATAATTATGTATTTCGCAAGATGTAAGACAAAAAAATTCATAACTCTTTTTTTATAAAGTGATGCCAATCTTGAGACAATAGTGCCATGTAAGAGTAAAGCATATAAGAGTAAAACGAGATTTGAGGTTAGGAATAATGTCTTTCTTGGAGTCCTTATAACTCAATTAGACATTTCCTTGTGTTAAAAAAGAATATGAATTGCTTTGGTGAGATCAAACTTCGAGAAAACAAAATATTTATATAAATCTAAATACAATTTCTTGATGTGGAAGTTTTAAATGGATTTAACAAGTTATTGAACCATATTAACAATGGTAGGAAATAAAGATACCATGATCGAAGAACACTTATGGGAAAAAGGTATCTTGAATCTAAATCTCCCTTGAATCCTAAGATTTCTTCTTGCAATCATGTAATATTCACTTGTGTAGTAAGGGTTAGATTTAAGCATAGAATAAATGTTTGAGAAGAATTTTCTTAACTTAAGTGTAGACACCAAAATTGGGTTACACTCCCCTTGGTCCCTTGTCAAATAACCACCTCAACCATACTCATCTAATCATGGCCCCTTCCACCCCACATCAATATTAATTTAATTAATTTAATTAAATTAATATTTATTATCTAATTACCTTAATTTCTACCCTACCACCTCACCTAGACACCTCATCCACCACCTCACCCTAAACCTATTCTTCACATGTTTTCATAACCAACAATAACTAAGTCTTACTTGCCTTAATGAGCTAAGATTTGGTGTAACCCTAAAATCAATCACTAAAATCTATCTAACCACATTCCCGCTCATTAGAAGAGAAGTTTCTATTCAAATCCATGAGAAAAAACTAAATGGGTCCAAGAAATTAGAAAGATCGCCCATTTTAGTAAACCTAGGGAATCTGCCTTACTCGATGTCACCACACTAAACGGATGTCGGTCAACCCAGAACTATTGTCGGTTACCATTTATTCACCTAAGCAACCTTGTATTTGGGTTTGCACATTCTGAGAGGAAGATGACAAGAATAGAGCTGCATGCAAGCAGAACTAGAGTCTTTTTCAAGCACCTAGACATCCATAGCAAAGCACGGGATAGATACAGAAGCATTTTCACTCATAGGAGCATTCCAGGAAACATTAATGTGGCACCAAACACCATCCTTATGATCAACTGCCATCACCATTCAACCATCAAGCCTGCATCAAATAGTAAGTATACCTTCTACCAGCCTAGTCCATTTCAGTATAATAGTCTTTTGTCACTTTTTTCATCAGTTCATACCTTGCATGTCCATTTCCCATCTCTTATCTACTTGTAGAGTTAACCATTCCTCTACCCACACCCCCAAATCATCATTCTCACTTGTTACCCACCTGTGAGCATACTTGAGGCTTTTATCTACCTTCCCCTCTATCCTTCCATCTATATTTAGCCCTAACTCAATCCCCACAACTAGATCTTATCAAGTTCCTTTCACCCCGACCTTACCGACGCCGGTTATCTAAGACCGTCATCGATCTCCCCTAAACCGTCATCAGTTAGACCCGACCGATTTCGGCCTCTGTATTTTACACCTTTCCTAATAACAGAGTTAGCCTACCTTCTATCAAGTGGCCCAAACAACCCAAGATATGACCCTGACTAGTTCCAACACCCTGACAATTACATACCCTTCATATCTAACTATAACCTATCCTGTTATATTAGATTTACTTATTGTGCTTGAATGAGATACCTAAATCATATAAAATACAGTAGGAATTTACTTGTTTCTCGCATTAATTTTTTTAAATAGTGGATTAACATCCATCTAGGAAGTATCACACTTCCCGGAACTAGCATACGCTAGGCGGTCCACCTTTGTCATATATCATTTAACTATCCTTTTGTGATCTTATTTTCTAATACAGGTAGTTCCTCTTAGCCAAAAGGAAACTCTCACAATCGGCACTAGATCAAGAAATCAGAACGAGCACAACAACCATCAATTGACCAACATAAATAGGTATTCCTCCTTGGCCCTTTCCCTTATCTATTTCTTCATTCAAAATGTAAAGAAAACATTCAAACATTTTGGCACACAGTGGGACCCATCAGGGTTCTTGTTGCATTTTCTTCATTCCTAGGAAAAAGTTGTGTGTTTGTTTCCCTTCAAAAGCTCACACATTAATCCTTTTCCTTGGTAATATTCTCTTATTTCTAATTTCTCTAAAGGATACATTTTCTTTTGGTGTATTCAGATCGACTATAACCTATCCTGTTATATTAGATTTTCTTATTGTGCTTGAATGAGATACCTAAATCATATCAACTACAGTAGAAATTTACTTGTTTTTCACATTAATTTTTTTAAATAGTGGATTGACATCCATCTAAGAAGTATCACACTTCCCGGAACTAGCATATGCTAGGTAGTCCACTGTCATATATCCTTTAACTATCCTTTTGTGGCCTTATTTTCTAATACAGGTAGTTCCTCTTAGCCAAAAGGAAACTCTCACAATCGGCACTAGATCAAGAAATCGAACGAGCGCAACAACCATCAATTGACCAACATAAATAGGTATTCCTCCTTGGCCCTTTCCCTTATCTATTTCTTCATTCAAAATGTAAAGAAAACATTCAAACATTTTGGCACGCCTGGTGGGACCCATCAGGGGTTCTTGTTGCATTTTCTTCATTCCTAGGAAAAAGTTGTGTGTTTGTTTCCCTTCAAAAATATCATGCATTAATTTTTTTCCTTGGTAATCTTCTCTTCTTTCTAATTGCTCTAAAGGATACATTTTTTTGGTGTATTTCAAAAGAACCATTCTTCTTGTTTTTTTGCATTTAGTGAAAGAGCATACCCTCTCCTATTCACCATTTTATTCATCAAACACAATCTTTTGATATGAGCTTAAAATTTGTTGCATTACATTCTAATTTGCTACATTTAGATCACATTAAAATGAGGGCAACTTATATGCTTTGGAAGTCATGCCTAGCTGATGGTTGACTGAAACAATCGTAGAAAGCACATTTTCTCTCTCTCTATGTCTTACCAAACTTACACAAAATTTGAAATATACACATCTTTCTTAAACAACATCTTACACAGGAACATGTGTCCATAATCACATGATCAGATTGGTAGGTACTCCCACTCCCATTTCCTTTGTTGATTCATCATCTCGAGGATGGCCCGCCCCACCAAAACATACTTGAAACCTCTCCTTTTAGATAACCTTCTTTGTAGGATGCATTTCTAACCAAAAATATTTTGTTCTAAATACAAACAATTCTAAATAGCATAAGCTAAACAAACATAAGAAAATCACTGTTAGGATCATGTTTTTCTTAGCATTCTTCTTGACTTGTGTTTTGAGGTGTGAGACTATGACTCTCCATTTTTCTTCTTCCTTGCACACTCCACCATTGTATTTGGAGTATTCTAACTTTTTTTGAGTGTGCCAGGACCCCATCTCCTCATTCTCATTTTTCTGAGTTTGATTCTTCACTTAATTTAATTCACAAAACCCAATTTCTTCATTTCTTTCTAATTTCACAGTCACCAACGTCGGTCCAACGACCATTTTTGGTTCACATCATCATTGTCATCGGTTAAACCTAACCAATGTCGGCTTTTGGATTTCTAGTTATTTTACCTGGAATAACCTTCATCACTCTTTTTGTTCTATTTCTGGCCCTTAGGGCATCATCATATTTCTCCCATGTTGATACCTACTATCATACACAGTTTCCCTAGTACACATCCAACATTCCTGTTTCATTCTTTGAGACTGGTTTTCTTCCACAATGACCGGTATCGGTTTGTAACCGTCATCGGTTGGCCCTCATCCGTCACCGGTCAACCTGACCATCGTCGATTACCTATATTGGATTTAAAAATATATACATTCACCAAATTCACCTCCCAAACCCCATTATTCTTTGTTTCTATGATTTTTGTGTCATCTACAGAATACAATCTTACCAGGTCAACACTTGTTCACATGGTGTTGACTCGTAGCTAGACTAACGCCCTTATATTCCATGCTAGTCGTCAACCACTCCCACCTATTCCCTCACCACCTTTCATCCTATCACACTTGGATACAACCTTACCTACCAAAATTGTTGCAGGTGATGAAGAATTTGCATGACTCCTTGACCATAATCCCGTGGCCTTACAGTTCTACCTTTCCCACTCTTCCACCCAAGACTCCTTAGGTCAGTTGATATATGACATGCCTATATCCATCTCTCCTGCCCTTATTCCTACTTCTACATCAGCCCCTAATAATGTGGCATTACCCTCACCTACTTCACCCCCAGTAGTTTCACAGTTAGGACCCATACCCGCCATGACCATTACGTCTGTAGTATCACTCACACTTGTCGTATATGTTTTCCCCTCATCGACCACCTAGGCCATATCCCAGTCCACACCCATTGTCTCATAAATACCCATTACAACACAACCACTTGTGGTGTCGGTGACCCCTACTCCATTCCATAATCTTGTCCTCTCCATCCCACAAACACTACCCCCAATTGCTACTAGAGTCATGATGACCATCCCACCTACATACACATACTATCAAGCAACCCCTATCTCGTTTGTCACCAATTATGGATATGTGCCTTCTATGTTGGTTCCCTATTCTCAACCTCATTATTAAGTTCAATATCCTCCCCTTATGCTACGGGGAGGTGTCCCTACATCATAACCTACTAATGACCTCATCAAGTTGATGATGGAAAAGATGTAGACACTAGAAGCATCGGTTTCCGGCTCACATAATTCCCTCACCTATGATGAAATTTGTAATGAGCCTATTCACCTATCCATTCCTATTTGAACATACCTCGTACATTAGGAAATGCCAAAATTCAACCGCTTTAATAGCAGAGAAGATCTGCAACAACATTTGCGGTCCTTTAAACATGGGTATTACCTGATTGCCCATGATGACACTTTTACTTTTGAGGACTTTCCCAATGTCCCTCACATGACCTACATTGGACTAGTACAGTGGACTACCAAGACACTCTATATACTGATTTAATCAAGTAGCCCAAGCCTTCCTAGATCACTTCTCCATCAACATTGTTAATAAGGTTACCATGACTGATCTTTATTCCACACAACAGTATGATGATGAGTCTATCGTTGAATTTGTCTCTCGCTAGCGTAGCCTAATTAACTAGCTCACATTTCAATTACCTCAAAATGAACTCATAGATATTTTTACTCGGGATTGTGTTAGACACATCTCACCAACCCTACAGGTGTAAACCTTTCGCACTTTTGATGAGGCATTCACCATGGCATGAAAATTGAAAATTTGTGCTATCAAAGAAAAGAAGATTCAACTTCGTAACAAGAACATCGCGTTCAAATCAAATGATGCTTCTTCATCTTTGAAACCCCAAAACAACTATTCAAAACCCAAAGGGTCTGTTAATGCAATAATTCTCAAGGCTGGCCCCCCTCATCAGTCAAACCTAACCAAACCTCCTTCTAATCTCTCCCCCATCCAAGCTTTCCAGTTCAGACGAGAACAATGAAACACTTCAATAAGAGAATCTTATTCTTCCATTTTAGAAAAGCTTATTAAGGCTGGTGTCATTACCCTTCCACCTATAAAACCACATACTAGTTTTGATCCTAAGTGATCCATGCCCGCATGGTATAAGAAACATGAATTTTACAACTATCATCATGTCAAAGGTCATAGCGACAATAATTGCATTGCCTTCAAGAATATCATCCAAGAAATGTTAGACAATGGATATCTAGTTTGCATATCTCCAAGAACTCATTCCCTAACCATGCCCCATCTTCCAACCAAGTTGGTGATACCTCAAACAATGATAGCAATGTCTACGAGGTCCATGCTATTTTCAATGATATACCAGTTGCTTCCCAATTTCCTCATGTTCCTTCTATAGATGAAATATTAGCATGAGCTCCTCTACCTACACAAGAGACTATTTCATCTACCACTCCACCCACAGATGAACCCCCTTCATTTTTTTCCTTTAGCCATGGAAAAGCCTATAATCATCATGCCACCTTTGACCCCTCAAAATTACGGCGATTATCGGTGGTACCTCTCCTACTCATAAAGATACAGTCCACCGCCTACACTAACACAAGGAGAGTCCACTTTGGCTGGCCCATCCTCTCCTCTACTCATGAAGGATACTATAGAACTACCACTACTTGCAGATGACCATTCACCATCGGACCTTCAAGAACCCACGATATGCCTTCGGCTCTCTTACCCCTGAGAGACCAAGGCTAGCCATTCCCTTGTATCTCAAAAATATTTTATGGGGATTTCCACTCAATCCACATCATCCCCACTTACAACAAAACCATTTTCACGCTTAATCAATCACCTAGAATATGTTGATAGAGCCTTACTTTGGGGATGCCTTATACTTCCTTCCTCGACAAAAATGCAGTTGTCACTCGTTGATACATCCATTATCTATCCAAAAGTGTTTCGAGAGACCAAACAAAACACAACCACAACTATTGGAATACCTTCCATGATGCCACTTATGACCCAACTCACACCTTTTCCCATATCCCAACATACATCTACACCCAAACCCATGCCTATATCATCTTCCTTACCTAGACCTATCACTACCTTAGGGGTCATGCGATAGCTAGCCTTACTCACCCACCCATCAAATTAGATTTAGCAACATCTTCCAAAACTAACACATAACTTAACCCGACCCCTAAAACAAAGATCCAATCTCCTAGGCCTCATACACCAACTTTTCCTACCACACCATTATCATCATCACCCCTTCCGTATATCCTAGGACCTCACCCCTCGACCCGGCCAACAAACCCCCATCTATCGGTAAACCAAGAGCACGAAACCCTTTTCCCTATCATCGACCTCTAATATACCCAAGTGAAGCGCACAACTTCGCCCCCACCTATGACCTTCTTACCACCCATACCTCCACTACCATCAATAACTTCTTCACAACCCATGACACTTTCTTCCCTTTCACTCACGCCTCTTACCCAACCCACACCACCTACCTCCACAAAGACCTCGGTTACCCGTAGGTAACCCACCCACTTCTACCATCAACTTTTCCCTCCACATCTCGTACGCCCATATCACCTGTACCCAAAAATATGTAACCTAAAGCTAAAAATATGCTACCCTCTCAATAAGGTAGTTAAACCAACCAAACCTTCCATCGCTAGTTCTTCTACCTTTCCCCTACCCAAGCAAATATGACCAAAACCTAAGACCACACCACACACCAAACTAGTGGCCCAACCTACTCCCCCTCTTGTAAAGAATCTCCCTCCACAATCAGTCATACATGTACCCAAACCCACATTCACCTCCCATTGTGATCCACTAGCAAGGTCCTATGCCAAAATCCTAACCAATCTCCTCAAAAATTTTGTCATCACATTACCACCTCTTAGACCTTATGACCCACTCAAACCCAAACCAAAGGGGTTTGACGAAACCAAAATTTGTGCCTACCATCATGTGTCAGGACACAATGTAGAGAACTGTAAGGCCTTAAAACTACCCTATTTATGATGTAGAGAATTGTAGGGATGAAGAAAAAATTTATGACGATGATCTTCTTGATGAGGACCCCATTTTGCCTTCACTAATTTCCACAGATCTTCTCCCATTACCTACTTAGCGACCAAGATCTCCACCCCCACAACTCTTTGATCCATCCCCGAGATTCAAGATTAACATGGTTCATATAAGAGAGTTGGCCAAACCACCACCCAAATGTCAATGTTCCCTACTCATTTCACAAGGATCATATCCCCCACTAGGGTTTTGTTCCTCATGCCGCTATACCTTCCATGAGAAACCCTCTTAAACCACCTACCCTCGAATTAACATGATCAACATTACCACCCATGCTCGTAAAGAAAAGGGCAAGGAAAAGTAACTAGCCCATGAACCAACCCTATACCCAATATACCATCCACACCCATACCTAAAGTCATCATTCAAGGTTCGCATATCCTATTTCCAATGGGGTCACACATCACACAATGCTAAAACAACTACACCAATCCCCCTCAAAATGTCTTTATACGACCTCATCCAAACCTCAGAATCACATTGTCAAGCCCTCATGAAAGTCCTTCAATCTATTGAAGTCTTACCAAATGATCCCACACTTGTACCATCCATCATTACCCCTCACCATGTAGCCTCCCTCACTAGGTCTTCACCTTCCTCTACACCTCCACCCACTCACCAAGTGGTCACCCTCAGCTTTTCAGATGAAGAGATCGCTCCCTTCTAGTTTGATGACCTCGACCCCACTCTTTTCATCTCCATATTTATCGATAATATACGCATAAAACGTATTATGATTGATGGTGGTGCTAGTATTAACATCATCTCATCCCATGTGTACGACCAAATGCAAATACCTGCCAATTGCATGTATGATAACCCTGTTATGTTGCATTCCTTCAATGATGCCATGACCTCTACCCTAGGTACCATTGTTCTCCATGTCTCCGCATAGGTCCCCCGCACCGTCCCGGAACTTTTCTACGTCTTAGAAAGGGAGTTCTAGTATAACTTGCTTCTTTTCGACCTAGGATCTGTGCTATGGGTTTTATCCCTTTGACTTTACATCGATGCCTCAAATTTGAACACGAGGGACATAATTACACTATCCCTACTGACCCCTCACCTTTCAATACTTGTAACATGCTATATCGGCCCAATGATGTGCTTGTGCCGGTTAAGGAATCTGCCACTGTCACCACTTCACCTTCACCCACGAGCCCATCCACCAAAATTGCCACTACTTCTGCTACATCTAACCTTGCTATCCCCACTACAGCTATAGCCTCTACCACTAGCACCCCTATTTCCCCTTCATCTAGCAAGCCATCTATACCCACTACCCACATACTAACTACTGATCCCTTAGAAGGTGTTTTTCAACACCTCACTCTGGGGGAATACCGCCTATACAATATCGATACCTTCCTCACCCCACAAGAGTATGGGAATCTATGTCAACACCCCAGTTATGACATCCACATCGGTGACATTTTCCCTTATGGCCCTCCCCACCTTTGCACCAATCTAACGTATGGGGTACTTGATATGGCCACCTACAAACCTAAACCTCCATCCCAAACCCAACCATTTTCATCGACCTACACTCCCTCATTAATCACTAATTTTCTCACACTTTCCTCCTCCAGGCGCATGGAAAGGATTTGGCTTGATTTTTATAAACAAGGCTACCATACTATCATTTCTTGTACCTCTCATAAACACAATGACCTGTAGTGGAATTAGTTTGACGCTCCACCCTCTAAGAAGGTTCCCGTCGACCTTATCCGGGATGAGAAATCTTCGCCCTCTCATTCACCCATATTACCATCCTCACCCACAGAGTCCATAGATCCTGAATCTATTCCTCCCAAAAAAAAATTCATAAACACCATTTCCCTGGGACCACTGACCTATCAATGCGATGGTGAGGCTCCCTCTTCTCTCCCATTCTTGTATCCTGACATCAACGATGACAATACACCTTCAATTATTGTCATTCAATGTCAGAACGATGAGTCCATCCTCACCTACCTTAGTGCAGAAGACTCTTATATTCATCATTCGTTACCTTTTGAGACGTAAACCATGTTGAATGAATCAACCATCGAAATCAACATTAATACTTAGGACAACCCACACATTCTAAAGATCAGCCAATCCTTAGATGCTACTGAATAGGAAGCCTTCACCTCTTTCCTTTGGGACCATAGCAATGCATTTGCTTGGTCCTATGTCGATATGCTTGGTATTGACCCAAAAATCATGGTTCACAATATCAAAACCATACCTAATGCCAAACCCATCAAACAAAAGCTGTAGAAAATGCATCCTCGTATTTCTCTTCTGGTCAAAGAAGAGTTTGTTATCCAAAATTAAACCCCTCAAGGTAATTTTGATAACATGCATCAAACTCTTGACTCCTAAGCAAGTAATTGATTCAATGCCCAAAATCATGTTTTGGGGTCCCCTAAACTTCTCTCTAACTTCCCCATCTAAGGAAAAAATCCAACAAGTTAGAAAAAATCAAAAAAATCCAAAAATTGAAGTCACAGGCTTGTTTTAATGCATTACGGGTCTTGAGGCTACGAGATCGTACTAAGGTTTGTTGTACCGGTTTGTGGCCAAAATAGAAAGGAATCAGAAAAATCGAGACATTTTTGTCCCATACAAGCACAAGTTCAATAGGGACATGTGGGACACGTAAAGCCGAATCGACCGATGTGGAGATTTTTGTCCGAGGCGGTCCGCGGAATAGTTGGGACATCGCGATGCATGGGACACGATCGGTCGATTTTTCTACAAGTCGAGTTTATTCGGGTGGTGTGGAGATTTTTTCGGCAATGTTGGGACAAAAGTACACGTGGGACACGCAAAGTCGAAATCACCGCACAAGGGCCAAGCTAAATGGGATGCGGCCGATGCGGAAGTCAATGGCCCTCGTGGCCTAGTCAACAATGGATGTGTGGGGAAAAGGAATCCTGAATCAGGAGATGTGGAAGAATGTGTCTAGGACAGTCGGGATGCGTGGACCCGATTTTTCCAAAATAGCCGCAGCAAAGAGGAAAGTCAAAGTTTGACCTCCCGAACTTCAAACGGCCATAACTTTTGACTCCAAGCTCTGATTTTCATAAAATTGGAATTTCTGGAATGAGCACGATGTCCTCTACATCTGGAAAAAAATTTATGAGGGTATATATATAAAAATATAAGAAATTTAATTGGCTCGAGTTAATTAATGTGCATTCCCATCAAATGACAAAAATGCAAGTAAACCCAAATAGTTGTCCATACTCGGAAGGCCATAACTTTAGCATTTCTCAATTAAATAACACAAAATTGGTACCGTTGGAATTGTGGCTCGAGACCAACACAGAAATCAAGAAATTTGGGATTTGATGATAAATCCATAGAGATTTTTCATAAAACGTGGTCGTATTTATGACAGTGTTTTATTTATTAGTTGGGAGTGCAATTAAGAGGAATGGTCATCATTCTTTCTCTACTGCAGAACCTGGGATAGTATGGGGAGCCTTTTGCAAGTAACATACAATCATTTCACTCCATTTAATGCATCTTACAAGTGGTTGAAGGATATATTTTTGGATTTCCATTTTCCCTCTCTCTCTCTCTTCTTTTTTCTATAAATTAGAGTGTTGGGCTCATCGTAAAAGGAGGTAGTTTTTGTAGCAAAGGCTCATCAAAATTATTTGTGAATCCTTCAGGCCCTTCTAGTTGAATCCTTGCATGGTGATCCAGGCCCTTCTCTTGTAATAGATTGAATTGTGCCCATCATGAAGCAATAAAATACAAGTTTGTGGATGCATATTCCCTGCTTGTTATGTTTGTTTGCGCTCTTCTTATCCTTTCAACCTTCATTACAAAGAATATTATGTCTCTTTTTATGGTCTTAAAAGATTCATTATTATTGTGCATGTATGAAATATTGTTGTGAATGCATTTTGCTAGATTGTGGAGAATTGTTATCACCCCTTATAGTGTGCACTTTGCTTCTGTATCTCACACATTGGAAGACTACCCTCACCCCTCCTTTTCTGGTGTATCACCGTTGTAGTGTAGGATTTCATTTTTATGCATTCTCTCTCCTTGGTCACTTGGAAAGTTAGACTAGGATAGTTAGTTATTTTTACGTGCATTAGAGTAGATTCTTGCAGGTAGTTTAGGAGCAAGAACTAGATTTCTCTAGAGGTCTATCTCAAGTAGCAACTCCCACAACTTGGAGATATTACCCATGTTATCCAATCATACCGTGAGCTCAAGTATATGCACTTGTGTAAACATAAGGGTGTTGTGATTAAGTGATAATAGTTCTGGCACTCCGGTGGGAGGAAGAAGTCTTTATTTTTAATTACAACAAGATTGATGTGCACTTGTTGTAAGTTTCTAGCTTTGAAGGAGCTTTGAAATTACACATCTAGTGACTCCAAAAGAGGCAAAACCCATTGGTTTTAATAGTCCAAGCCTAGCAGATTGATGAGAAGAATTCAAACCAGATCAAGAACTAAAGAAGAAGGATTGTTTGTTCATCTATATCTATCCCTAGATAGAACAAGAAGGGGAAGAAGAGCTCAAAGGTCTCCATCTCCACCAAATAGAACCTTGTCAACACCTCCACCTGGAAGGCCTTTTGTTTAGTCAACTAGATTTCTTCGACAAATCAGGATGGCACAACCAAATCCATATGTCAACTTCACTGGCAGTAGCCCACTCGCCCTGAATGCACAAAATCCGGTCTTGATTGCAACATTAAAGAGCATCACGTATTTCACTGAGGAAAACTAGACTTCCCCTAATGATCATGTTCAAGACATTGCAAATGTCTGCACAATCCATGAAATCCATGAGATGGACATTACAGTCAAGTTGCTCACCTCTTCATTCAAAGGGAAAGCTTCCTAAAGGTTTATAAATCTTGTGGTAGGCTCTATCCAGAATTAGAACCAAAACTGTGCATAGCTTTCCATGATCATTTTGGAGAGAAAGGTGATAACTTATCTTTGTTGGAGCAACTAACAACAATCAAGAGAGCCCCAAATGAGAAACTGATAGACTTCAACCTCATATTTCAGCAAACTGGGATAGGATTCCAACAACAGTAAATCCCACTAACAAAGGTGCCTTCTTATACTTTCTTAGGGCTTTAAATTCTAATATTTCTTTGATGATTCAGTCAATGGGGGGTATAACCTTACCTGCAGCCTATAGCCTTTCCATAGGGGCTAAGAACCGTTTGATTCAAGCTGGCAAAATCACTCCTAGGCCATCCATGCCTCTATACCCTGAGTTAGGAAGCCCCGATACCTAGCCAAATGTCTACATTAGCCCCCATCCCTACTCCAAGAAATCAAAGTTCAGCTGAAGCCTCTACCTCATCATCTAACAACTCCAAGGAACTCCAAGAGGTCATGAAGCAATTACAAAACTTGGGTAACGAGTTGGTGACAATAAAGAGGTAGCAAGCTCAAAATGTTAGATCATACCAGCCTCAAACTCAACCCAATAGACCTCCATATCAGCCCAATAGGCCACCCATTCAAACTAAAAATTAGAATCAAGTCAAAAATTTTGCTAATAGGCCATTCCAACCTTACAATCCCAATGTTGCATCCACATCTAGAGCTTTGGTACCGGTGCAGAATAACATGGCACAAGAATATGACTAGTGATTCCCATGAAATAAACCACATAACCAATCAATGTGCTTTAATGGTGCATTAAATTAGGCTCTGATGGTGCAAACCATTGGTGTGTCACAAGAATCTAGCCACGAAGAAAATCAGCAGCAAGAAACACCTCAGCAAGGGACATCTCTCGAATGAAACTACACTTGTCAATTGGTAGGCTGAAGATTTCTATGGTATAAATCAAATACCTTCTCAAAGTGTAGCAGCCAATACATGCTCCAAGAAGAGGAACATTGGGGAAGGACAGTCATCCAACTCAAATGGTCCACAACCCTCTATTACTCCACAAGGTGCTTGGCAATCAAAGTGTAGTTCCAAATGTGCAGGGTCAGCCCAAACCACCTTCTAAACCATCTCAAGCGTCGGTTGCAACAACTCAAGTGCTAGAGAAGAATGTGCAAGGAAAAGGGCAGTAGAGAGATAGCTCATCCCCATTCAACATCATTGAGCTAGATGAAGAAAATGAATGTGAACATCTCAATGTGGGATTCATTGGCTATCCTAGGATAGAGAGACCTATTGTAGGCTACTATGGCAAATTGGTCAAGCATCAAATCAGCCACCCGATCAATGAGAAAAATTTTGTACCAACGTAACCCAACCTGAAGGAAATCATGGAGGACAATAAGGGAAAAATTTGAAGCCCCCTCCATTCTATGTCTCATTGATCATAGGAGATAATTTGGTACATAATTACATGATTGACTTGGGAGCAAGTAGCTCAGTCATGCCAAAACAAATAACTAATCAGTTAAGCCTTCAATATGAAGTCATCTCTAGGGGTGTAGTGTAATTGGATGGGACAACAGTGACAACAGTTGGAGTGATCAAAGATTTGAGCCTCACATTACACGCGTGTCCAAATGTAACAGTTTTATAAGATGTGTCAGTCATAGACTTGCCACCACTCTTTGCATTGTGTTTTTCAAGAGAATTCACTGCTAAAATTGGAGGCTATCTTTTGGCTGATTGGTCACACATGTTATTTAGAACAAGGTATGGAAATAAAGCTACAATCAGATCTAATACTATTACATATTTTCACATAGAGCCTCATACGCCGATCCCAATCAATACAAATTGTTTAGCATTTGATCAAGAGGATTATCCAAGCACTCATGAAGCTGACACCAAGGTCGGATGCATTCTGGACTTGAATCTAGATGAATGGGCTAATAAAAGAAATGTTTTTGATCCATACAAAGAAATGGAGGAATCTTAGCTAGGTGTCTATTTTTTTGCATGAAGAGAATCAACCTCTCCCTAACATCACTAAGCTAGATCACAAGGACAAGAATGAAGTATGGAAATTGTTCTTTGATGGATCGAGAAGTAGAAAGGTGCGGGAGGAGGAGCTATGCTCATTTCACCATAAGGTATGAAGTATTACTCGGCCTTTCATTTCAGTTTGTTTGCTCAAACAATAGTGTTGATTATGAAGCCTTAATCCATGGTCTGCATTGGGAAAGGAAGAAAGGCATTAAGAATTTGCAAGTATTTGGTGATAGTGAGTTGATTGTGAACCAATTCAAAGGACAAACTACTACCAAGAATGATCTGTTGAAGAACTACAAAAATTGGGTATGGGATCTTATTGAAGATTTTGAAGCTTTTAGCATCAATTCCATCCCAAGGAAGAAGAATGAAGCAGACAGACAAACTAGCAGCAATTGGGGCTGCATTTGATGTTGTAGAAAGTATCAAAAGTGAGAAATCTCAGCCTCATATCAAAGTAGTTATGAGACCAGTTGTTCTAAACAAAAACACAAGTTGGTGAATCTTAGAGAATGATCATCAAATTGTCAATTTCCTACAAGAAGAAGCTGAGTTCTCTACCATAAATCAAGACAAGATGGAGAGCAGCAGTATGGTGACCAAGTGGTGCAGATGAGAACTAACAAATTACCAAAAGGCCTTATAAATTTGGAGTCAATATTCAACCCGAATGATCAATTCCGGAAGGATAAGGAAAACATTCAGGTAAAGGGTGAAGATTCAAAGCCTATTTTAGTAAATGAAGGAAAGACATTGCAAATTGGCAAAGTAAGTACCCCACAAGAGAAATTCTGAATTTGTTCAACTTTTTCAAGAGTTCCCAAATGTCTTTACTTGGACTTATAAGGATTTAAGAGGTTTCAACCCAAAGTTGGCACAACATACTATTGATCTAGATCCATAATCCAAGCCCATCAAAGAAGCAAAGGCAGTGAATCCCCATATTGAACCTCTCATGAGAAAAGAGTTGAACAAGCTGATTGAGGCTAGTATCATCTTCCCTATCAAACATTCAAGTTGGGTTGCAAACTTGGTGCAGTAAGAAAGAGAAATGGAGAAATAAGATTATGTGTGGACTTTCGTGATCTAAATAGAGCATCACTCAAGGATCATTATCCACTTCCATCAATGGAACAAATCTTGCAGGTTGTAGCTAGTTCAGAGAGGTTTTCATTGCTAGATGGATACTCAGGCTATAATCAGATAATGGTGAAGGAAGAAGATCAATTCAAGACAACCTTCACTACAAAATGGGGCACATATGCTTACAAGAAGATGCCATTTGGACTATCAAACGCGTTGGAGCAACATTTCAGCGAGCTATGGATATGGTGTTCAAAGGCTTAATCAACAAGATAGTGCTGGTATACCTAGATGATATCACCATCTTCTCAAAGAATGCAGTAGACCATCTCTTTCACCTCAGGAAAGTGTTTCAAAGGTGTAGAAGGTTCGGAGTGTCATTGAATCCGAAGAAGTGTGTATTCTTGGCACATGAGGGAAAATTTTCGGCCACATTGTCTCAAGGGAAGGGTTAACAATTGATCCTGAAAGGATTTAAGCCATCTGAACACTTCCATTGCCACACCACAAAAAATCCCTCCAAAGCTTCTTGGGAAGGATAAACTTTTTCCACAGATTTGTGCCTAATTTTTCCACTCTTGTGAAGCCTTTAACAATGATGTTGAAGAAGAGTCTTGCATTCAAATGGATAGAAGAAGGAAAAGAGAGTTTTGAGAGCATCAAGTAGGAAATATCACAAGCTCCAACTCTTTTCAACCCAAGACTTTTCAAAGAACTTCATGTTGTATGCTTTGGAGGATTGGATATAATCTTAACTATCTTGACACGACTGAATAGAGAAGGTTCATAACAGCCCTTAGCATTCTTTAGTCAAAGCCTGGAATATTACGAAGTAAAGTATTCTTTCATTGAAAAACATGTCCTCATTTTCATCGGGAGTTTGAAGAAGTTCAAACTTTTTGTCTCAAACAATAAAATTCAACTCAGTGTCTCATGTTGGTGTCAAGGACTTTCTCCTAAACAAGGATTTGAATGAGAAGAGAGCATGTTGGATCACTTGGGTAATGGAATATGATATTGAAATCAAAGTGACCAAGTTAGTTCATGGCAAAGGTTTGTGTGAGCAGCTCGCTTCCAAACAATCGAGATGGATCAAAAGGTGAAGAAGATGTTGTCTGTTACTACAAAATAATCAAAACAACCAATGAAGATGCACACATTCCATGTTAGACTAAAGACATGGTGCATTATCTCAAAACAGGTTTGTGCCCTCCGAGAATGGAAAAAATCTAAGATTAGATACTTTAGATTACAAGCCATTCCATATGTACTTGTTAATGGCATCTTGTTCAAGAAGGACATCAATGGTGTTCTATTGAGGTGCATTAGAACAGAGTCAAGTTGAAAGGATAATACATGAGTTCCATGATGGAGAAGTAGGAGGCCACTTTGCTCCATGAGTAATAGCTCTCAAAACATGAAAGCTGGTTATTATTGGCCTACGGTGTTCAATGATTATTACTCATGGATCAAGAAGTGCAGGAAATGTGCATTCTTCACAGGGAAAGAATAGTTAGCAGCATTGCCCCTTCATCTAATTTTAGTAAATAATCCATTCATGCAATGGGGATTGGACTTCATTGGGTTATCAATACAAATTCAAGTCAAGGCCACAAGTGGATACTTACAGCAACAAACTATTTCACCAAGTGGACTGAAGTAGTGGCACTCAAGGAGGAAAATGAATCCAACATCTTGGATTTCTATGAAGGGATAGTCACGAGGTTTGGTGTCCCTGCCACTATCATATCATACAATGCATTGGCATTCCTTGGCAAAAATATCACTGGATGGGCTGTCAAGAATGGTGTGTACCTCAGCACTTCATCAAATTATTACCCTCAGGGTAATGGTCAAGCAGAGTCTACGAATAAGAACCTACTAAGAATCATAAGGAGAACTCTTGATGAAAATCAAAGAACTTGGCACGCAAAGCTCAAATCAGCTCTATGGGCTGATAGGATCACACCAAGAGGTCTATAGGAAGCTCTCCATACAAGCTTGTATACAAGAAAGAAGTAGTTCTACCTATATCACTTGAGTTTCTAGCATTGGAACTCATGAAACAGATTGGAACTAGCTGAGTTTGAGCCTATGGAAATCAGGTATGTAGAGCTGATGGAATTAGAAGAAACAAGAGAACATGCAATGCAGACCATGGAAAAGGATCAAGCATTGATCAAGAAGAGTTTTGACAAGAAAAATAAGGCCAAAATATTGCAAATGAAGATTTGGTATCTGAAGTGGGATGTTGATCATGTAAATCCAGGAAAGCATTCCAAGTTCGATGTTATATGGAGTGGTCCATACATGATCATTGAATCCAAATGTAGCAATGCCTTCCAGTTAGCTAAGTTGGATGGTGAAGAGTTGCAAATTCCGGTCAATGGAATCTATCTCAAACATTACTAGAAAGAGAATTTATCACCCTTGTAAATATTAATTTAGAATTTCCATTCCTCTAAGTGTTGATGCACATTGTACTATGCTGTTAGAATAGTTTTCATTTCCCTAAGTGCTGATGCACATGTCCTATTGCTTCTAGTGTGTGCATGTTTACAGTTCATTGAGCTCTTAGAAAGGAATTTGTAGCCACAAGAGAACCAAATCAACAAATGTTTCAATGATTCAAGGATGTAGGTTTTCAAATCTCGAGATCGATGAGAGATTATCAGATAGACTCCATGCCCAATGGATTGCTATAGGAGGCTGGCCATACTTCATCTGGTAGGAAGATAACCCCGTTGAGTCGCCAAAATTATTATCCAAAATTCACCCCTCAAGGTAATTTTGATAACATGCATTAGATTCTTCACTCCTGAGCAAGTAAATTGATTCAATGCCCAAAATCATGTTTTGGGGTCCCCTTGGCTTCTCTCTAACTTCCCCATCCAAGGAAAAAATCCAACAAGTTAGAAAAATTGAAAAAATCCAAAAATTGAAGTCGTAGGATTGTTTTAATGCATTTCGGGTCTGGAGGCTACAGATTGCACCAGTGCGGATCATACCAAGGTTCGTCATACCATGTTTGTAGCTGAAATACAAAGGAATCAACAAAATCATACATTTTTGTCCAGACCACACAAGTTCAATAGGGACGCGTGTGACGACGCTGTAATGGCAAAGCTAAATCAGTCGATGCGAGAGATTTTTGTCCAGGGCGGTCCACGCAGGATAGTTGGGATGTCGCGGAAACGCAGAACACGATCATCCAATTTTTCGAAAGTCATTTTATTACAGGTGGTGTGGAGAATTTTGTCTGGGACAATCGGGACAAAAGTACACGTGGGACACGCAAAGGTGAAATCCCGCACAAGGGCCAAGCTAAATGGGATGTGGCCGATACGAAAGTCAATGATGGACACACAGGGATAAGGAAGCCCGAATCGGGTGATGTGGAAGAATGTGTCCAGGACACCTGGGATGCGTGGACACGATTTTAGTGAAAGAGCCGCAGAAAGAGGAAAGTCAAAGTTTGACCTCTCGAACTTCAAATGGCCATAACTTTTGACTCCAAGCTCTGATTTTCATAAAATTGGACTTTCTGGAATGAACACGATGTCCTCTACATCAAATTTTTTTTTATGAGGGTAGATATATAAAAATATAAGAAACATGTTCCGCTCTAGTTAATTAATACTCATTCCCGTCAAATGACAAAAAACACACAGTAAACCCAAAATAACTTCCCGCACTCAAAAGGCCATAACTTTTGCATCAAAATCACACAAAATTGGTACCATTGGAATTGTGGCTCCTAGGCCGATGTAAAAAATTAAGAAATTTGGGATTTTATAAGAAATAAAGGGATATTTTTCATAAAACGTGGCCGGATTCATGACAGTGTTTTATTTATTAGTTGGGAGTGCAATTAAGAGGCATGGTCATCATTATTTCTCTGCTGCAGCACCTGGGACAATATATGGGGATCCTTTTGCAAGTAACATACAATCATTTCACTCCATTTAATGCATCGATAAGTGGTTGAAGGACAAATTTGGAGATTTCCATTTTCCCTATCTCTCTCTCTTCTCCTTTTTCTATAAATTGGAGTGTTGGGCTCATTGTAAAAGGAGGTAATTTTTTTGTAGTGAGGCTCCATCAAAATTGCTTTGTGAAGCCAATGTGCTGCAGGCCCTTGTAGTGGACTGCTTGCATGGTGATCAGGCCCTTCTCTTGTAATAGATTGAACTGTGTACATCATGAAGCAATAAAATACAAGTTTGTGGATGCATCTTCCCCTTGATTGTCTTTACTTGCACTCTTCTTACCCTTTCAAACTTCATTAAAAAGAATATTGTGTCTCTTTTTATGGTCTTCCAAGGATTCATTATTATTGTGCATGTATGAAATATTGTTGTGAATGCATTTTGCTAGATTGTGGAGAATTGTTATCACCCCTTCTGATGCGCACTTTGCTTCTGTATCTCACACATTGGAAGACTACCCTCACCCTTCCTTTTCTAGTGTATCATCGTTGTAGTGTAGGCTATCCTTTTTATACATTCTCCCTCCTTGGTCCCTTTGAAAGTTAGACTAGGACAATTAGTTAGTTTTTCCTGCATTAGAGTAGATTGTGGCAGGTAGTTTAGGAGCAAGAACCAACTTTCTCGGAGGTCTATCTCAATTAGAAAGTCCCACAACTTCGAGATAGTACCCATGTTATCCAATCACACACAGTGAGATCAAGTATATGCACCTATGTAAACATAAGGGTGTTGTGATTAAGTGATAATGTGAGCTTTAGCACCTTTTTTAGTTTCCTTCATTCCACCCATTGATTATCCCCAATGGATTTCTAACATCGTTCTGTCATGAAAGTGATAAGGGGACTCGCATTTGCATGGATTTCCATGACCTCAACCTCGCTTGTCCCAAAGATGATTTCCCACTACTAGGCATTGACCAACTAGTTGATCTCACCGCTGGCCATGAAATTTTATCACTCATAGATGGTTTCTCAGGCTACAATCAAATATTACTATCTCCCGAGGATCAACACAAGACTACCTTCATCACCCCTTAGGGGACTTTCTGCTATCGAGTCATGCCCTTTGGCCTCAAAAATTTCGGTGTTACATATCAATGAGCCATGACTTACATCTTCCATGACATCATGCATCGCATATTGGAAGATTATGTTGATGATCTACTTTCCAAATCCAAGCATCGAACTGAACACCTGCCCATTCTTAAAGTCATCTTTGACCACCTCATCAAGTATTATGTTCGTCTTCAACTAAAGAAGTGCGTCTTTATGGTACTTTCCAAAAAACTCCTAGGTTTCATCGTTTCTTTGCGTGGCATAGAATTTGATCCTGCTAAAGTCAAGGCTATCCTTGAAATTTTTCCACCCACTAATCTCTGTCAACTTTACATCCTACAAGGAAATTTGCAATCAATTCATCATTTTATCTCGTAGCTTTCTGACCGCAGTTAACCATTCCATCATCTTCTCAAAAAAGACGGTTCATTCAAATGGGATGATGAATGCCATAAAGCATTCAAAGCCTTGAAACAATACCTCCTTCAAGAACTAGTGCTCATTCCTCTTAAGGATGAGCAAACCCTTCTACCTATATATTTCCACCACTGCCCATTCTCTAGGTGCCATGCTCGCTCATCGCAATGACCAACACCGAGAGAAAGTGGTTTATTACATAATTCGTACCCTTCTTGACTATGAAACTAGATATATGCATGTCAAAAAAAATTTCCTAGCCTTAGTTTTTGTTGCCACCAAGCTCTTCCATTACCTACTCAACCATAAAACCTTCATGATTACTAATACTGACCCATTACACTATATGTATGCCAAAATTTATCAACATTAGTGTGTCACACATTGGCTTATGCTTCTGGCCAACCTCGACCTTGAATTCATTCATCAAAAGTCCATCAAGGGCCAGGAAATCACCATCTAATTGCCGATGCACCTATTTCCGAGGATCAATCATTTAACTTCAACTTCTTAAATGAGTTTATTACCGGACAAACCCTTTACCAAATGATACTCTTCTTTGATGGCTCCATGTGTCGGGCCGTGGGGTGGGGCTGATGTTATCCTCATTCCACTTGATGCTAAACCTATGCCTTTATGTTTCAAACTCGATTTTGATTGTACAAACAATATTGTTGAATACAAAACACTCGTATTGGGTCTCTAGGATGCTTATGCCTTAGATGTTAAGTCAACCAACATCTTTGGTGATTCTTAATTGGTCATAAACCAAATCAATGGTATATACTAGTGTCGTAATGAGATACTTCAAAAGTATAAGCATCACGTAGACATACTTTTGACAACCTTTGACCGTTACGCACTTCAAACCACCCCACTTTCTACTAATAAATTTGTGGATACCATGGCCTGCTTGGCTTCTTATATACCTGCTTCACCCACTGACTCTAAAATCTTTGTCACTATACAAAGGATACAATCACCCTCTTATTTACCCCGTGAAGTTTACTCCGTCGGAACTGTTTCCCCTGACCCACGTGACCTTTGGTATAATAAATATGTAGACTATCTTTCTCTTTCTATTCTACCTGTTGATCTCACTCGTAATGGACAACGTGCCTTTCTTAAAATTGAATCCTATTATGCCATCATGGGTGGTATTTTTACAAGCACGGTTTTGACAACATTCTCTTCTTTTGCCTTACAAGTTCTTAAATTCCTTTCACTATTAAGGAATTCCATGATGGAATTATTGGAGGTCACTTTAGTAGTTTGGATGTCGCAAAGCGTATTCTTCACCTAGGATATTATTGCCAACCCTAAACCATGATTTGTTGTGATTATGTCAAACATTGCATAAAATGCCAACAACATGCTAATCTTCATCACACGCCTAGTCACACCTTACACGGTCATGTGAGACCTTTGGCCTTTCTCTCAATGGGGTTTGGATCTTATCAAAGTGAAATCAACCCCATTCTTCACAATGCCATCAATGGATCATAACCGCTCATGAATATTACACTAAATAGGTAGAATCCATTCCCCTCATTTCCACCAAATCTGAGAAAATATGTGAATTCATCAACCATCACATCATTTTTTGTTTTGGTGTCCCTCACTACATTATTACTGATAACGGAAAAAAATTCAAAAACAAAACCCTACGCAAACTATGTGATGATTTCGGCATCCAACTTAGTTTCTCATCACCTTATTACTTGCAAACCAATGGTCAAGTCGAATCAACCAATAAAACCTTGAACAAAATTCTTATGAAGGTAGTCAACGATACTAGGAAAGATTGGCATACGCACATTCCTTTCGCCTTGTGGGCTTATCACACTAGTATTCGCACTTCGACTGCTGCCACCCCCTTTTCTCTAGTCTACGGTACTAAGGTTGTCTTACCTCTCGAAGTCCAAATTCCATCTCTCTGCATATCACTACAAGACATGCTCAACGATGATGAATTTCTCTAGGATCGTTTGGCACAACTTGAATTATTAGATGAACATCATCTCAACGCTCTTGACCATCTCCAAATCTACCAAAAATGTATCAAACGTGCCTATGACAAACATGTTCATGAACAAACCTTTTAGGTTGGTGACCTCATCTTGAAGGAAAATCAACATGTAACCAAAGAAGAGAAAAGTAAATGGGGAAAATTTTCTCCTAATTGGCTTGGACCCTATATCATTACCCATGCCTATGGATCAAGTGCTTATCATTTTTCTTCACTCGAAGGTAAAATCGAACCTGAGCCCCTTAATGCCTTGCATCTTTGACCATTATATTTTTGATATCAAGTCTTGTATCACTTTTTGTCAGTTGATCACTCATCCTTTGAGCACTATTCACCTTCCATATTACCCATTTTGAGGTCCATGACTAAACAAGAATCATGTGATTCCCTTGCACCTTTCAACCCTATCTTCAATATGAGTACCACGGATCTACTCACAACATGATTCTCATGGATACTTTTCTTCTTCTTCAGGATGGAATCCCATGGTCATTCATCACTCAAAACTAAATCTTTCATAGTTAATCTTTGTGTACTATGGTCTTGTCTTCTAAACAAGAACCTAATCATCCTTTATAGTCTTTTCCATGACTTAAATGTCTAAAAACAAAAATGGATACAACTCCTTAAGTCAAAGTTCCAACAAAAGATGACTCCCTCAAAAGGGACATCTCTTATTTATATTCTACCACTATAAAAAAACTGCTCCCTTGAAGGACAACTATATACTGATCATTAAAAATATATAATAAATATTCAAAAGCTTCCCGCATCAATCACCTTCATGAATACCTCAAAGAGATAATATACCCATCCCATATAAACTTCCCGCATTGACCAATCTATTAAAAACAAACAAATAAAGAAAAAAATTAAATTTTTGTCATGGACTTTCCTATTCTTGATCGTGGGTTTCTTACTAAGAATAACCTCTGTTGTGCACCAAGTTACGCTAAACCACGCATTCTCACCTCATTTACCTTCTTATCCTAACTCACTCTCTACTCAAGGTACTTGCCATGAAACACAACATTTCATGATCATGTGACTTTTCTTCACCCTTATAATATTCCATTATGTAAGGCATGTAGGGTCTTACATTCATAAGCCCATCTGGGGTATGGTAGACTCATTAGGGTTCTTATCAATTAAGCAACTCTTTTACCACCTCTTACCATTCACCTTCCTCATTAATTATTGATTATCCTATACAGGACCAGATCCTTGACACCTGTATTTACAAATCACTCAACCATGCCTACAACCTAAACTCAGTCATGCCTATGACCTACATCACCCATGCCTAGCACCTATTAACCCATTCCTCTATTTCACCCAAATCTTCCCTAGCGTATGGGAGAACTATATTGGCCTGAGGTCCCTTTTTGTCGGGACTATGTAGGCAAGCACTCTGAGGGCATGGGGCCCTTAGAGGTTAGCTCAACCACTCTCTACCCTAACCAATTCCCTCTTCCCCTTTTGTATTCACATTCTACCCTAGTTAGTTTCCTTTTTATATCAATAATTAGAAATTAAACCAAACAAACAATAATTTCTTAACATCTTTACCATCATAACTTACACATTCATTTCATCTTGTCTACAATTTCTTTACCATAATCATACATTTCCCTACAAATCATCTTAACACGATCCACATCATCATTAATTGCACAAATTAATGAATTAGAAACTCAACCATACCTAACAAACTAATATAAATCATGCCTAAGTCAACCCGACTCAATCCATGCCTATGACGACTCCCGTCATGCCTAAATCAACCTAAATCCATCATGCCTAAACCGACCTGACTCCACCATGCCTACATGACCTTGACTCTATCATGCCTAATCCACTTGATTTCTAAACAATGAAAATTAACACATGTATACCATCCATACTATAAACACCATCATCTATAAATTAGATAGTCTATATAAAAATACATGTGAACATATATCCCAATAATAATCACAATCATCTCAAATTGCTCATATACATCCTCACCATCTTCGGCATGCAGGCTAGTACATCATCAAAAATCTCAAAAACCCTCATGTACATCCTCACTCTCTTCTGCACGTAGGCTGGTATATATAAAAAATAAACAACTATACAAAATAGGAGGTACATATGGCTATCAGACATCACCATGTTGGATATCCTCTGTATCTATCTCAACCATCTTCTCCTCCTCCTTTACCCCCGTATGACATCTAAGTAAAGATCTCACCACTCATCATCGCCTCCTGGCGGTGTTATCCAAAATTCACCCTCAAGGTAATTTTGATAACATGCATCAAATTATTCAGTCCCGAGCAAGTAGATTGATTCAAGGCCCGAAATCATGTTTTTGGGGCCCCCTCGGCTTCTCTCTAACTCTCCCATCCAAGAAGAAATCCCAACAAGTTGAGAAAATGGAAAAAATGCAAAAATAAGGTTGCAGGACTATTTTAAAGCATTTCAGTCCGAAGGGTTCGGGTCGTTTGCAGTTCGGTTAGACCGAGGTTCATCATACCAAGCTTGGGGCCAAAAAACAAAGAAAATCAACTAAGTCAAAAAAATTGGCCGGGTGGTCGCGGGACAATTGAGACCTCGGGATGCGAGGGACATTTAAAAGCCGAATCTAGTGAAAGCAGGGAAAATCGTCAAGTTTTTGTTTCGTGTGTTTTGGGACAGTTGGGACAAAAGTACGTGTGGGACGCGAATCAGCTGATTTTCTAACAGAAAGTCCATTTCGGGCGGTTCGGAGATATTTGTCCCAGGCAGTCTGCGAGACAGTTGGGACAAAGGTACGCATGGGACGCGAAAAGCTGAAAAAGACGCAAACAGGAACAAGGAAGCCCGAATCGGCCGAAGCAAGAAATTTTCATCCAGGACAATTGGGACAAAGGTACATACGGGACGTGAGGGATGCAAAAAGCTGAAACGGCCAAAGGCAAAGAAGAAAAGTCAACGTTTGACCCGTGAACTTCAAACGGCCATAACTTTTGACTCCAAGCTCCGATTTTCACAAAATTGGACTTTTTTGAAACGAGCACGACGTCCTCTACGCCAAAAAACTAGATTTCTTATTTTTAACAAGGGTAGATATATTTAAATAAAAGAAACATATTCGGCTCCAGTCAGTTAATGCTCATTCCCGTCAAATGATAGAAAACGCCTGGCAGACCCAAAATCGCTGCCCGCACTCAGAAGGCCATAACTTTTGCATTTCTCAACGAAATCACACAAAATTGGTACTGTTAAAATCATGGCTCCGAGCCCGATGCATAGTAATCAAGAAATTAAAGATTTTATGAGATATAGATGAATATTTTTCACAAAACGTGGACGGGTTCATAACAGTGTTTTATTTGGTGGTTGGGAGTGCAATTAAGAGGCATGGTCATCATTTTTTCTCTGTTGCAGCACCTGGGACAGTATGGGGAGCCTTTTTCAAGTAATATATAATCATTTTACTCCATTTAATACCTCTTACAAGTGGTTGAAGGACAGATTTCGGGATTTCCATTTTCCCTTCTCTTTCTCTTCTCTTTTTTCTATAAATTGGAGTGTTGGGCTCATTGTAAAGGGAGGTAGTTTTTGTAGCAAAGCTCTGCCAAAATTTCTTTGTGAAGCCAATGTGTTGCATGCCCTTTTTTGGACTCCTTGCATGGTGATCCAGGCCCTTATCTTGTAATAGATTGAATTGTGCATATCATGAAGCAATAAAATATAAGTTTGTGGATGTATCTTCCCCTGCTGTGTTTTCTTGCATTCTTCTTGCCCCTTCAACCTTGATTACAATAATATTTTGTCTATTATTATGTTCATGCAGGATCCATTATTATTTTGTATGTTTGAAATATTGTTGTGAATGTGTTTTGCTAGATTATGGAGAACTGTCATCACCTCTTCTAGTGTGCACTTTGCTTCTGTATTTCACGCATTTGAAGACTACTCTCACACCCTCCTTTTCTGGTGTATCACCGCTTTAGTGTAGGCTTTCATTTTATGCATTCTCTCTCCCTGGTCCCTTGGAAATTTAGATTAGCATAGTTAGTTTCCCCTGCATTAGAGTAGATTGTGGCAGGTAGTTTAGGAGCAAGAACCAGCTTTCTCTGGAGGTCTATCTCAAGTAGCAAGTCCCACAACTTGGAGATAGTACCCATGTTATCCAATCACACCGTGAGTTCAAGTATATGCACTTGTATAAACGTTAGGGTGTTGTGATTCGGTGATAAAAATTTGGATCTCTCTTGGTACCTCACTTAGGGCTGGCCTCTGACTTGGTGGCCTCACCCTAACCCTATCTCGGGCTCAATAGCCTGTTCTCTCTACATTATGGGTACGTGACCTGGTCCTCTCACTTGAGGCATGTTATGCTCTATACTCCCCATAGGATAGAAAATATATCCCTGCGGCCATCAAAATATCCTAATAATACCGGACCTCGGCTAAGGCATCTCTCAACCAAATTTATCGGGCATCGTCTATGGTGGTGCTATCAACCTCGGTCCCCGTACCTATAACTCTAGACCCTATCCCTCTCGGTACTGTCCTATGAACCATGTCCTTGTGTTTGTGCCTATCCTAAGCGACCATGTCCTTGTGCCTATACCTTTCCTAAGGGACCCTAACCCACCCCTTCCTATATCTCGGGCCTAAAAGTCACAACTTATGCCTGCATACGGTGGCCAAATTTCCCTACAAACCTATAATTTGTGCCTATAGGGTGGCCACTTGTACCCCATCTACATCTCCACCTGTGTGCGTGCACTGTCCATGCACTACATGGGCCTGTAGAGGGGCCACCTGTTCTGTAAAATAACAACATGTGCCTCTGAGCCTATCAACTACCCCTGCACTATACCTAATTATGTAATTAGGGTCACCACCTGCCCCTATAGGGCGTCCCTCTGCACTATGATGGTGGCTAAATCTGGTTACCCCGGCCTCGGTGGTACTACTCGTAAATGTGCAGCCCACCACTACCTATATCTATCTGTAACCCCAACATCATCAATCCATCGGTCTCTCACCTGCTCCTCCTACCTCACCTTTGACTTATTTGTGTGGTAGAGGTAGAGGCCTCTCCACGTCATCCCTCCTATATTGTGGGAAAGGTGGCGATATATCCTGAAGTAGCCTAAATTTGTCGTCTAACCCTATCCATAGGTATCATCTCGTGCTTTCTTGCATGTCACCCCTCTATCCACGGAGAAGCTATAGCTCCCATAGCTCCTCTACCATCCACCCATATGATGGAAAACCCACATAGGGCCTCCAAATGATGTCCACGCCGGACAACCCCTCTAGCAATTACCTATAATAGGCTACATCATGTGTAGCTCTAGTTGCTCGGTGCTCCCCAATCGTAGGTACCCATCACCTAAAGCCCACTCAAATAAAACATGCTCGAATGCATCAACTCGGGGCATACCGACTAGACACACACATACAATGTGCTCATACACCCAGCAATGGAGTAGGAAAGTACAACACATGCTAAATCTCTATAACCACCCATAAGCCCATAACTCTCTATATAATTGAACCAAGAATGTGGGTGCCCATGCAAAACGAGTCATGTCCTCCACCATGTCGTGTAGAACCCCCATCAATGATCATGGGAATCTCCCACCCTCTCGCATCCAACAATGCAAAGCAAGTAGACTACCTCCATTAGCAACACTACCAGCCTCATCTCCTCCATATGGGCCCGATACATATCTCCATAGCTCATACTAGCACTATAGAACCTCATCTCCACCAGCCCATCACCAGACATAGTCAGCATCGACTCCTTAGAGGCCTCTTAGGAGATATAACACACATGCATCCCCACTATCGGCAGACGTAGGATCCTATACACATCCTCTAGGGTGAGTGTTATCTCACCCGTTATAAAATTGAAGGTATTGTTCATTGAGTCCCGTCTCGCCGATGAGAGAGACCATCAAACTCAGCTCTTGGACTACATTTTAGTAGCATCTAGCCCCAATCAAAGCCAACCCTCGCTACATGGCGCTAGTCATTAGCTATCACACTCCCCCATACCTCCATGAGCAAGGGAGGTACCCTATCTCTCATTCGTAGCTGGACCCTGGCCTGCATTCAACTAACCACACAATTTATTAAACACTTGATTTTACCCAACATTGACCTTCAATCCCCCCACTCGCTATCTATTTTACCCACTTTACCTAACCTTTCCCTTACCCCTCCTAGACCTCTAGCCCCTTTTTCCCTAACCGGCACCGGTTACTCCTAACCGTCACTAGATCGATATAACCGACATCAATTCCTCTCATCGCTGACCGATGTCGGTGTGACAAGACCGACACCAACCATACCTTGACCAACATCAGCATTAATCCCATGCCCAAATCTCGAAACCCCCATTTTCTCCCCCCATTTATTTCCCATTTCCCCTACACACCTACCCAAACCTACCCCAAATTACTCCCCAACCCTATTTCCTCTACCTATGACCTTTCCACCCCATCATCCCTCAAAATTTTAACCACACATTTCAAATTCTCTACCCTACCCAAACTGACCTACCCATTCCCTTCTTCTTATATCAAATAACAATGAATGAGATCAGATCTTACCTTGTCTCGATGTCACCTCTGTGGTGGCACATCTGGCCATTGTGCTAGTGGTCCACCCGAACCCTCTCCTACCTCTCGCCATGTCCAAATCAACCTCTAACCTCTCTACCAATCACCTCACTCTTCCCGCTCTCATGGACCCATCTACTTGGCTCTTCTATCCAACTAGATCTCTCCACCTCACCAAGATATTGTCCCTTGTGATTTCCTGCCGAAAAATCACAACTCGTTCAATGTTATGTCATTTTCACAAAAGCCAAAACATACAAATTAATCCATATTATACATCTTTTTTCTTTTTATATACCCACGTCAACTTTGATTGACATCGCCTTGTGCCCTAGCACACCATGGTCGGTTATGCCCAAATCGACATCGGTCCACTTCCCTAATAAACCATGATCGGCTTACCTAGACCATCACCGGTTATGTATGACTGGCATCGATTACCTGTCATACTCTTGCCCATACCTTTTCCCCATTTCTAACCAACACAAAACCAAACCAGCCACCGTTTGACCTTACCCACCATTATTGCAACCAACCTCCATGCGTACCTTACCTATACTTGACCTTAAATGTGTTTTGGGACTTGTTATTTTACCCATACCTCTCCCTACCCATGTCGTGACCTAGCTACCTAGACCCGGATCATTTTTAGTGACCTATGAACTCATGTGCTCACTTTTCCTTGTGACACTATTACCCGCATTGTTTGACCTAATGACCTTACCTTGCCTCTTGCCATGTCGCTTATCCCGACCCAACCTTTGGTGTACCGAGAACATACCTAAACGTTCTCGCACTGACCGCGAAGTGATTCCGCACCATATCCTATACCTTGAATACTCGAAATCACCTCAACCTTCTTTGGATAAACCTATCGAACTTAGACAATGTAGAGTTTGCATGCTTTTTAACCTGGTACCGTGCCACAATTTATACATGTGTGTATGTTTGACTGCCGCTATCTTTTACCCTAGCCCATTACTTTGATTTACCGATTGGCCCTTTACCCGATTACCCCCATTGTCCTCCTTCCTCTTGATCACATCCACCTTTTATCAAACCACTCACCAATTCGGTCTTCTACCTCATCAGTTCCTAGTTTGAGGGGGATCACCTTCACCCATACATGCGGCAACCACATCTTATTTTTGTCGGTGTTGCTTACCAATACAAGCTATGCAACAAAAGGGGGAAAAATTTAGACACCAAAATTGGGTCACACTCCCTTGGTCCCTTTTCGAATAACCACCTCAAACATAATCATCTAACCATGGCCCCTTCCACCCCACATCACTATTAATTTAATTAATTAAATTAATATTTATTATCTAATTACCTTAATTTCTACCCCACCACCTCACCTAGACACCACATCCACCACCTCACCCTAAACCTATTCTTGGCATGTTTCCATAGCCAACAATAACTAAGTCTTGCATGCCTTAATGAGCTAAGATTTGGTCTAACCCTAAAATTAATCCCTAAAATCTCTCTAACCACATTCTTGCTCATTAGAAGGGAAGTTTCCATTCTAATCCATGAGAAAAAACTAATGGGGTCCAACAAATTAGAAATATCTACCCATTTAAGTAAACCTAGGGAATCCCTCCTTAAGCGACGTTGGTCAACCCAGGAATCATCGCGGTTACCTATTTATTCACCTAATCAACCTTGTCTTTGGGTTGATAAATTCCGAGAGCAAGAGGAAAAGAAGAGAGCTACATTCAAATAGAGCCAAAGTCTTATTCACACACCCAGACATCCATAGCAAAGCACCAGGACAAATCCAAAAGCATTTACACTCACATGAGCATTCCAGAAACATTATTATAGCACCAAACACCATCCTTCTGATCAACTGCCATCACCATTCAACCATCAAGCCTGCATCAAATAGTAAGTATACCTTCTACCATCCTAGTCCATTTCAGTATAATATTCTTTTGTCACTTCTGTCATCAGTTCATACCTTGCATGTCCATTTCCCATCTCTTATCTGCTTGTAGAGTTAACCATTCCACTATTACCCACCTCTCGAGCATACACGATGTTTTTATCTACCTTCCCCTCTATCCTTCCATCTTTGTTTAGCCCCAACTCAATCCCCACAACCAGATCTTATCAAGTTCCTTTCACCCCGACCTTACCGATGTCGGTTATCTAAGACCATCGTCGGTCTCCCTAAACCGTCGTCGGTTAGACCCAACCAACGTCATTCTTCGTGTTTTACACCTTTCCTAATAACAGAGCCAACCTACCTTCTATCAAGTGGCCCAAACAACCCATAACCTGACCCTGACTAGTTCCAACACCCTGACAATTACGCACTCTTCGCATCTAACTATAACCTATCTTGTTATATTAGATTTGCTTATTGGCTTGAATGAGATACCTAAGTCATATCAACCATAGTAGGAATTTAATTGCTTCTCGTATTAATTTGTTTTATACGGTGGATTTACATCCATCTAGGAAGTATCAAACTTCCGGAACTAGCATACACTAGGCAATCCACTGTCATATATCATTTAACTATCATTTTGTGGTCTTATTTTATAGTACATGTAGTTCCTCCTAGCCAAAAGGAAACTCTCACAATGGCACTCGGATCAAGAAGTCGAATGTGCGCAACAACCATTAACTAACCAACATAAATAGGTATTCCTCCTTGGACCTTACCCTTATCTGTTTCATCATTCAAAATGTAAAGAAAACCATGAAACATAAAGAACAAAAGAATTAAGAACTTTGTATGCAATTTGAAATATGTCAAAAATTATTTGAGTTATGGATATTGTCATAAGAGATAAAGATCCAACGTAAATGGTTGAATTGTAAGTTGAATGTGAAATGAATTTAAGAATCTGTAGGTGGAAAAAGGATAAAATTATCCTTGCACAATAATGTTCTTGGAATGATAATCATAACTAAGATGTAATCATGGTAATGATGTGTTGTGGGTCTTCCAATCCTTGAGTCCCCTTTTCTTGTGGTTGGGTCATTGTTAGCATTTGTTCATTGGGGAAAGTGTGGCATCGACATGTAAATGGTGTTGTCATGTGTCTATGTGATTCGATGACTTATGTAAGTGTCTTATGATTTGTTGAATTTCTCTACTGGAGCCCTTATGATATTGTGTAGTGAGCAATGTAACTTACAAAAAATTATCCTAGCATTTTTTGTTGTATTTGTGGGTGTATAATGTGGGAATTATAGGTGACATATGCGTAAAACATATCTATTCAAAAGGCCTTTGAAATTTTACAAAATTTCTAGTAAATTAAATTGGCAAGTTGAAACTCGGACTCCAAAACATATTTCAGCATCCTCCTACCCCGTGAAAAAATTGCACTTGCATACGAAACGTGTCCAACCACTTTCCAATCTATGGGAATAACCTTCATGTTCTAAATTAAAGAGACTAAAATATATGTCAAACATTCTATTTTTTCTATTTGGTTATTGAAAAAAAAAAATTCTCTACAAATATGTATACGTAAAAACCTATGTGTGGTGCCCACTCCTCTTCGACATTGATCTTAATAGTATTTTAATTACTTTGGATTCGAGACCTAGACCATGTTATCATATTGGATCATTAGACATTGATAGATGGAGATTATTGTATTTGATTAGTATTTTGATAGACATTATAGATATTTTGATTACGAACTGTGGTGACTTATGGTGTGAATTATATGGATGGATTGGTATTTCAAGATTGATTATGATCTAGATTTACTAATCTATATGTATCTTGAGACATTGGATTTTGATATATAGATTTTGGTAGACGATCTAGTTAGTCTTGTGATCTTATTGCTAATTGATGAAATGGTAGAATTGGAATATTTTAAATTGTGAACAATTGGTGAAATTTCTTGATTTTAGTGATGGTTTAGTTATGTTGTTGATGATGTGAATTAATACGTATATGTATGCTTTATTTTTTTATGTCATTGATATGGCCATGAGGCCAAAGAGGTATTGTTTCTGTTTTACAAGAAATTGTAACACAACAAACAAATGGGGATTGGAGACCAACAGTGAAGGAATTTGGGGTATTGGCAACATGCCACCTTAGAAACTTGTATATTTGTATGTTGTTGTTTTCTTGATATTTTGTTAGGACCCCATTGGGGGGTGGCCTCAAATGTGACCAAGGGTATATGTGTTGTTTACCTTTCAATTTAATTATTTTTGTATGTGTATTGTTTTATTGTGAGGTATTTCCACTTTATTAATATTAGTTAATGTGTTCTTATTTAAGTTGATTAATCTTGTTAATTAAAGTAATTTGGGATATGACCTTTGGGTAATTAATGTTTGTATATTGTTCTTGATTTTTTTGTTGGATTTGAAATGATTTTATTTGTTTTAAGTGTTGTGTACTCAACCTTGCATGTCAAACTCGGATTTGGTCTTAAGGGCCAGTTTTGGAGGCTTATGGGACAAGTTAAGATTGTCCTACACCTCTTAGTTTCACCTATCAACTATACCTATGCGTTAAGGGGTCAAAAATAGACCTCGTTATGTGATTTGTAAGGTAAAAAGGTGATATTCATTGCACTATCTAACATGATTTTTAATTGTTTCCTTTATACATGTGAGTAAGAGTTTGTGTGTGTAAGAATATTGTCATTTCATCAACCACCAATTTGTTGAGCTTTGGGTTTGGGGTTTAATGTAGCCAAATTCTAACCAAACATGATTTACTACAAATAATATGAACTCCAAAGAAAATAGATCTCCTTCTTCGTTATTGAATAATGAATTACAATGTTTCCTAAATAGGAAAACAACTCCCAACTCGAGTTGCCAAGTAAACTCTAACTAACTCTGACTAAATCTACTCTAGGTGGTGAAAATTACTATTTTTAGCAGTTTACTAGAACCTGCTATTCTTAGTAAGTTCACATGCTTATTCATACAGCACAGAAATTGCCATGCATCTTCTACATCCCTAAATTAGAGGAATTTCCAACTTTCTAACTCATAATGCAATTATTAGACTAAAATTAACTAATGCCCAAAAATAGGAAAAAACCAAACTATAACTTAAATCCTAATTTTCAGCCTCAAGATGGTGGATTTAGGGCCCGAAAATGTGTCAAAAACTTGCCCCAACTAGTAGGGCTGGTTGCCACTTTGCATTCGTCTCATCAAAACACATGGTTTCAAAAAAACAGACTCAAACGGACACCCAGAGCTCAAGTTATGACCTTGTCAAGTTCCTGTTAATTCGACGCATCGGGGTTTGACCATGTGATGTGGAGTTGAGGATAAGTGATGTGGCATCCTCGATCCATCTCACCCTCCTCTTCCCATTTTCTATATAGACAAGTTTATTTGATGGTTTTGGGTTACATGTTTTATTTTCACTCTTGCATTTTGGAGGAGATTACTTTTAGAGTTATTGTTGGAATCTTGGGAGTTGGTTTGTCCTTGATTAGGAATTGGAAGATCTTGGATCTTATTCTTGTGATTGGATACTCTTTTAATAGCAAGATAGGGACTTCACCCATGTATTTTTATTTCTATTTGTTGTGTAAATGGTTGTAAATGAATGTATGTTGTATGTTTTTGTTAGGGCAGTATAATGACCTTAAAATTGTTTAGGAGAAATAAAATGGGGATATATTGAGGGAGGGATAAGAGTTTATGTGTTGCATTTGGAGGGATTTTTGGGTTGGGTGTCCCACGTTGTGATAATAAGAAAGATTTCTTATTTACCTTGTTATGTTTATTAAGGGATGCATAAGAGTTTTGACGGAGGAATAAGAGAACTTGAGGGAGGCATAAGAGTTTTGAGGGAAGAATTAGTGAATCCCCATGTTTATTCTCTCCTGGCTTGGATTGCAAACCTTTGTGCTTGGCAAAATTGTATGTTTGTTGTGATTTTGTATTGTGCTTATTGTGTTGAAAGTTTGTATGAATGATTGTTGTTGAAGCCATGTAAAATTTTCCTTGGTTGCTTGATACCTCCTATTGCTTCATTGTTGGGGCTTGGGGGCCAATGAGGAGGATGGCTTCTCCTTCTCATTGGATTATTGGTTGGGTGGAGAGCGTTGCCTACTCCCCTTATTTTGTTGTTATGTTTGGATTTTGGAGAAGTGGAAGAGTTCAAGTTGTCACCATGGAAAGAGTTGCTTTGTGAAAGAACAAAAGAAAAGAGATAGTTATTATTGTAAAAGTTTAGCCATGTTGTTTCCACTTAAGTGGAAGGCTTGTGTACTCTTGCATTTTAAAAGAGATTCTTGTAAATTTTGTCATCAAGTTATGTATTGGAATTGATTAAAAAGTACTCTTGAAAGCTATATTTTTGATAATGTATTTCCTTTAAATATGAAATGTATCAGTTACTCATGCCTACTTCTCGTAAAATAATTGTTGAAATGAAGGATGTATGTCCTTTTATTGTGAAAAGGAAAGAAATTTACATTTAGAAATAGTTAAATTCCCTCACTCTATGAGTTCAATGTATTTTAGTTGAAAACAAATACCTTCTTATTTTATTGTAAATGTTAGTATATTGGGTTGTTGAAATTATAGTCAAATTCATACAATTTATAAGGAGAAAGTTTTATAATTGGAGTTCTAAATCAAATAAGTATTCCCTAATTATTACATTAGGTTAATTAAAAGACCATTTGGTTTAACTATTCCACATATAAATTGATAAATTGATAGGTAGAAAAACTATATCTATTTTTCATTTTATTCCATTACACAACTAAACTTTATTTGATTATGTACAATAGAGTAAAAAAATTTACAATAACGATTATATATACTTATATAAATTTATTATATTTATATATTTATATATATTATAATTATATATAGATTTTAAAATGAAATTGTTATAGTCGCATGGATTATTATAAAGTTTATTTCTTATTAAAAATTAGATGGCCGAATGGCCATGACCCTTATGTTGTTGAATGCGAATTAAAAATGGGGCGAGGTTGGGAGGGTGGGTGCCATCCCAAACCCATATACTATAATATGGGGGTGGGATGGGACCAGCGCCCACACCCCCAATGTTTATTAAACCCTGCTCTACAAACATGAGTTCGACAACCAAACTCGCGGCCATATACGCACTATGTTTTATTTTTTTTTAAATCGCCCAACTATATATATATGTAAAACCAAAAATAAAGAAGGGGCAAAATTCCCTCACATGAATATGCTAAATTCAAAAAATATACTCACAAATAAATAATAAAAATATGAGGAAAGCCTAGGAGAGTGATGTAAATGAAAATAAGAAACTCAAAATATTTCAGATCCATGCATGAATTTGAGCAACCTTCCATTGCCACCATCCTCCTCTTTCTCCCAAACCTGCAAAGTGAAAATGAGAAAATAGGGTTAAAAGAATGAATAAGAATACCTCATAAGGATGATTAGAATTTAAATGAATACCTAATATCTAAGGGCTCTAAATGAATCAATCTAAGGGTAGGGAATCAATCCTACAATTTTTATGTGAGAATATTATGTGGGAATATGTTTTAAATTAAATGTATGGGTAACTTGTGAATGGGGCACCTAAGATTATTAGAGGGTTAGGTTTAACTTCATGACTATTATTGCTTTAGATAAGTGAGTTTTATAAAGAACTTGACCTTAAGGGTTTATTAAATTAATTTTATACATGGACAACTAGATAATGTTATAATGAGGATTGAAATCATTCAAACATAATTATATGGGTAGGGTAAGTAGAGACCTTAGCCTTAGGGTATTAAATAAATAAATGACATTAGAATTATAAGGATAAATTAAATAAGTTTTGTAAAAAGGGTATCTTAAATAATAGTTTATAAGAGTTATCTAATGGAAATTAACTAGAACCCCATAAAGGGATTTAAGTTGGAAATGATTGAAATAAAATAGTAGTAATTAATTGTTAATTTAATTACAACAAACTTACGAATATGTGGAATTGATTAAACGACAAATGTTTAACCTAATTGTTAGTTACTAGATGCAAACCTTTTTTTCTTAAATTATTTCGTAATTTTTTTCCTAATTAATTATCTGGTTCTCTCTTCATTTTTGTGCATTCATTTTGTGGGCATTACACTTGGTATCATATCCACGGCCTCAACACTTGGACCCAGGAAGACATGGGAACACGACAACCAGTTAGTGAAGCTTAAACCTAGGACATTAGAACCTCTAGGAATAAAATAATAATTAAAATAATAAAATTTGTTAAGATTGTTATTTTTCCCTATATAAAAGGTAACCAAAACTGAGAGAGGTGAATTTATTAAACTTCCAAGGACTACCTATGCAAAAATTTCATGAAATTGCTATTTATAGAAATTACTATTTTTGGACAACACTATGAAAATTGAATTTCAAAGCCTTTCCTTGAGGTTTTTAGGGGTCAAACATTTATGAACAAAGTATTAATCCATTCACCATATTCTACACATCTTAAGATTTCCAACGCATTTTTAATGGAGTCAATCAGAGCTACGGTGAAAAATTTATGACTCCTCGAAGTTACCTCATTGTTGAAGTGGAACGTTATCCGGATAAAGTTTTTCGGGATGGTAGGTTGGGCGTTGTCACTTGAGGAACATAATTTCCATATGGGTTAGTAGATATCATGAGATGATGGCATATTATATCTATTTCTATGTGCATGTTCTTGATAGGATCACGATATAGAGTACCCCTATCGGTGACCACAAAAGGCTATGAAATGATTGTCAAGATTTCTTTAATTTTACCTTTGATTGATAACTCGAGCTTGTTTTCCTCGATGGCAATGTGGCTTAGTTTTTATTAACAATGTTGTTTTATTTTCTTCTTGTCTACTAATGATTTGGTTCTATTATGTCAAAGGTTATCTTCTCATCATTGTATATGGGGTACGCCCTAGAAGATTATGGTTGTTATGCTTATGTGCCTCGTGATCATACCTTTGGTTCTAGAATGACATGGGGCTCTGTGTGGCTAGAATCTTGGAGTGATCCCTCTTGGATACAAAGTGTTCCTAAGTAGAGGAATTGTGATGTCATTTTATATAGTCAGTAGTTCTAATGGCACTTGTGCTTCTTCTTGGACCTGGATATTGGCCTTGTCCATCGGTGCAATGGATGTGATTTTTAGTACAAACTTATGTATTTTTTTAGGGATGAAGTAATTGTAGGAAAATTATAAGTTTCTAGTGATAATGTATTGTTTGGGTGTAATGGGCCACCGATGGGAATACTTCAGTTCTAACGCGGTTCCCTTTTTTATTTTAGGAAAGATTGATAGTGGACTATATTTACCTTGGGTAAAAATGGTTATACTTAAGCCCATCGGGCATGGTGCTTAAATAAGTGTTATTGTTTTGTTCTCGAGGACCTATACATGGATTTACTCTTGTTATGATCTTTTTATTATTTAAAATATATACCACAATATAGTATATTAGTATCAAGTTATTTTCAGTGGTTATGGACACATTTGGGTCCTTTTTAGACTTGTACTGGAGGTTTTGGTTGTATATGTCGTAGGAGTCCCACCTTAGTTATGGTTATGTCATACTCTTTCATCCAAGGCTATAAATCTTGGCCTTAGAAGCTATGTTTGAGAAAATTAATTGATTGTCCTCTTTGTTATGATGTCCTCTTGATGAAGAAGTATGGTGTTCTTGGGGTAATCTTTCCTTTTCATTTTGATTGCGAGCTAATGGTACCTTATAGAGGTATAAGTTTTTTTGTAAAATATCCCTTTCTTATATAGTGAACCTATTTTGAGTAGGAGTTGTAATCATTATTTTCTTCTTCACACAAATGTAAACCTCTTAAAATTGTAAAAGAAAATGTATAACTTCTTAATATATCTCTCCATCGTATATTTTATCTATACTTGTAGAGATTCACTTGGAATGCATCGGTGATGCATGTGATTTCTGAGAAAACTCTTGTAAATTTGGTGTGTTCTACTTTGGTTAATGAATTTTTGTTCCTATGAATTGAATAATGTGATAAGCTTAGCTCTTCCTACCCATTAAAATCCAATTGGTAATGTGACAACCTGAGCATATTAGATCTCTAATTGGGAAGCTTGGACTTTCAAAACTTATAAGTAAATTTTGACACTAGGAAGATGGATCCTTACTCTAACTTTTTGGTTTAATATAAGAAATAAAACTTTGTGAAAATAGTACGGAACTCTTATGCTCCCCTAGAAGTAGAATGAATAAATTTTTCCACCTATATAGAATGGCGAGAAATCATGTCAACATTGGTGATGACCCTAATGATACAAGATATATGATATCGAATATAAGGAATGCATTAATTAGAAAACTTATAAGAAATATGCTTGGAAAACGTAATTATAACTTGTGTCTTATAATTTGGAATATGGAACGGATAAATTTATGGGATTGAACACAAGTAGAATGTACAAATAAACCACCTTAATTATGTAAATTACTATTGCATGCCCTAAAATTTGTAAGGGATATAATCTGAATGGTCAAACTAATTGAAAATTTTCCTTGAGCTATGGTATGAGTATTTAATCTTGAAAGTTCCCTAAGGTGTTAAGATGTGGCAAATAATGCTTAAACATTAGGAAAATTTATCAAGTATACATATACCCTTAACATAACATGTATTATGTTATTAATGTAAAGTTATCATGATCTTTTATGTTGATTAGTATGCGATATAATACCAAAGCAATAAATCATGAAAGGATGAGTTGTTGCAATGCTAGACTAGTATACAAAAACAATCAATGCAAACTCGTGATGAACTCAAGGTGAAAACCATGGTGATAAAATGATTATACCCATTTGTTATATCAAACAACAAACATATGTATAATGTTTATAACACAAGACACATGCTATATTATTTTATAGACCTCCCTCAAGTTAGTATGAAATTTTAGAAGTATGCATAGGAGATTATCACCTTGTTAGAATAGAGTGCTTTGTTGAGAATGATTTGTTCTAGTCATGTTTTAATCCTTGAAACATCAATGTGAGTAGTCCTCCTTTTTGGGTATTTTAGGTCATGGAACCCTTTTTTCTCTTGTCTCTTTATGTGTATAAATTATGACCCTTTTGAAGCAAGTCTTTATCTCCGAGTTATTAGGAAGGTGTCTTCTTGTGTTGGAGTAGGTCATTGGTGACCTAGGCTTATTAACAAGCTTAGGCAACATATGTTAAGGATATGGAGGAATTTTGGAATCCTCTTTCCTTTTGGAGAACCGTGATGTTGTTTCCCCTTGTCCTTGGGAAGAGAATGGTGCAAGATAGTTCTGTAAGTGTCTTCAAGAATGTTTTGTGTGTGTTTCTCTTGTAAATTGTTAGTTGGACCTCACTTGTTGCTTAATTTTCTCCTAACTCACTTAAATGTTCCTATGTGATATAATATTAAGTTATGTTTGTTTTAAGAACCTTTTGAGCTAGGGCAGGCTTAGATTATGAAATTTTGTTGTTATATAGAGTGAATGGTATCTCTTGTGTTGATATGATAGTATGAGCTAAGATTTCCTATCAAAAAAGAGAGAGAGAGATGGGAAATGTCATCTAGTTGATTGAGCTTCTAAATCAGGATGTGTGGTTGTGTGTTACATTTTTATGTACAAATTCAAGTTATGGAAACCTTGTGGTGAAAATTATGCTTTGTGTTACCATGAAAATCTAAGTGAGATATTTAAATTATATGAAGTATTGCCAATGATTAGTCTTATTCCTTGTAAACATTTGATTAAATTTAGGTGTTTCCTTAATTGTTAAACCTCATCTTGTGTGATCCTAAAATTGTTAGACCTTTGAGTAGGTGTGTTTTCTCATACAAATTGAAGGTCATGATTGGTAGTTGTTAATCTCATCTAAAATAACAAACATTGTAGTGTAAATTCAACCCATGTGGAAATCTTATTCTTTTTACCATGCATAATATCCATGTGTGGCTATGCGGGCACCTTGTGTGATGAATTTTCCTATTCTTCATGGACCTTAGTTTCCATTCTTCAGGATTCCATTGACAATGCTTATTTAAATATTATTTGTTGTAAAATTGGTTAACCTTGTAGAGATTATTCTGTAGGTTTGAATGTTAGAAATATTGTTTGGAAGAGGATTAGTATATGTGCCTTATAGTCTCCCTTCTCTTCTTTCAAAAGTGTTGAACCAAACTGAAGTTTTAAGGGTCACAAATTACTTGAAGTAAAGATACCCCATGTAAGAAGACATTATTGATAATTGTATGTTTTGTTTATGTACCTCTTTTTGTGACTTCGGGAGGAAATCAAGTCTAAGGAGAGGGAGATGTGGTGCTCACTCCTCTTCGACATTGATCTTACTAAGATTTATCTTATTTTGGATTGGAGACCTGGAACTTGTTATCATACTTGGTCATTAGAAATTGATAGATGGACATTATTTTATTTGACTAGTATTTTGATTACAAATATGTGATGACTTATGAGTGTGAATTATATGCATTGATTGATATTTCAAGTATTGATGATGATCAATAGTTAGTACTCTTATATGTATACTAAGACATTTTATTTTGATACATAGATTTTATTAGATGATATAGTTAGTCTTGTGATCTTATTGCTAATTGATGAAATGGTAGAGTCGGAATATTTTAAATTGTGAACAATTGGTGAAATTCTTTGATTTTAGTGATGATTTAGTTATGTTATTGATGATGTGAATTGATACGTATATGTATGTTTTATTATTTTGATGTCATTAATATGGTCACGTGGCCAGAGAGGTATTGTTTGATTTTACAGGAATTTGTAACACAAAAAAAAGGGGATAGGAGACTAATAATGAAGGAATTTGGGGTATTGGAAACAGTCACCTTGGCAACTTGTGTATTTTTATGTTGTTGTGTTGTTAATATTTCTTAGGAGGTCCCCATTAGGGGGGGTGGCCTCAAATGTGACCAACGGTATATGTTGTTTTTAACTTTCATTTTAATTATTTTTTTGAGTATGTGTATTCTTTTAGTGTGAGGTATTCACAATTTATTAATATTAGTTAATGTCTTCTTGTTTAAGTTGATTAATATTGTTAATAAAAGTAATTTGGGATGTGACCTTTGGGTAATTAATATTCATAGATTTTCCTTTATTCTTTTTTTTGAATTTGAAATGATTTTATTAGTTTTAAGTGTTGTGTACTCAACCTTGCATGTCAAACTCGGATTTGGTCTTAAGGACCAATTTTGGAGGCTTATGGGACAAGTTAAGGTTGTCCTACACCTCTTAGTTTCACCTATCAACTATACCTATGGGTTAAGTGGTCAAAAATAGACCTCATTATGTGATTTTTAAGGTAAAAAGGTGATATTTATTGCACTTTCTTACATGAGTTTTAATTGTGTCCTTTAGACATGTGAGTAAGAGTTTGTGTGTGTAAGAATCTTTTCATTTCCTCAACCACAAATTTATTGAGCTTTGGGTTTGGGGTTTGACCATGTGATGTGGATTTGAGGAGAAGTGA
>CM031233.1:158736458-158761458 GCA_018340775.1 Taxus wallichiana var. yunnanensis
CGCATAAGGGAAATATGAAGGAAACGACTCACCCACGAGCTCACATTCTAGGATGACAAACAGGTTACAGGTGGGCTCGGAAATGAAAGAGCAGAGCCAGCAGAGAGAGCCATGTGTCCTAGTCGCCGCTTCTCCAAAGATGAATCCAAAAAGAGAAGCTCAAACAAGCGCCACTTCTCCACATGTCTCAGGACGAAACGGAGGCAGGGGAAAATGGTCAAATAGAGTCAAAAGGTGGAGCTTCGGGGCTGCGGGAGTATTTTGAGTTTTGCATTTTTTTGTGCAAAAGGGCAAAAGATAAGTTGCGAGACCCGCAAGCCCAATTTTTGCTCTAATCTAGCTGCCACATGTCCCATATCAAAAGGGAAGCCCAAATGAGTGTCAGGATGTCGCGTGGCCCTGGTAGGTGAAAAATGAAGAAGAGTCTTCCAGGCCATTAACGTAAAATCCAATCTCTTCAACTACTAGATTTGATTCGATTCAATCCACTGGGGAACCAGAAGTGACATATTGTGGGCATTTATAGAAGGCATTGATATTCAGTGGTTGAGCTTTCAAGGCAGGATTCAATGCATATCTCATGGTGGTTGGAGTAGGATTCGACTTTTCCCTCTTCTCTCTCTTTTCTTTCTATATATATTGTAACACTTCTCGTTTGAGAAGGAGATACATTTTGGGCATAGAGAAACTCTATCAAATTTGTTTCTCGATGCCATTTTTTAGCAACATGAACCTTCTCCCACGCCTGGAAAATGTATTTGTGCCTCTATTCCAGAAATGTAATGGTCTATGCACCTTCTAGAGCAATAAAAAATGTGTTTTTGTGGTGTTCTTCAACCCTTTGCATTGTTTTGTTGTTTCTCTGTGCCTCTCCCTTTCAGTCTTGGTTTTCTATGCATGTATTTCACATTTGCAGGTGCAGATGTTGTGTTTCATGGAGTTTAATGGATGATTTGTAGATCTGGGCCATGTCACTTCTATCTGACCTCCCTCATCTCCATTTTTTTGTTTCTTTCTCCCTCAACAAAATATCTCGCTCCCTTTTCTTGGTGCTATCACCTCGTTAGTGTAGGATTTCCCTCTTTATGCACTCTCTCTCTCTCTCTCCTTGGTCCTTGGAATTGTTAGATTAGGAGTAGATAGTCGCATTTCCTTCCTTAGAAGTAGTTTAGTGCTAGGATTAGGAAGAAGAAGCCGGCTTTCTCCGGAGGGCCATCTCAAGTCCGCAAGTCCCACAGCTTGAGAGGTGGTCCCATGTTATGCAATCACACTAGATGATTTTGCCTTAGAAAAGCAAACCCGTAGAAATCATCTGGGGGTGCTGTGATTTTGCATTAACAAAAGTATTTCATGTTTTTTATTGTGCTTACAAACATAAAATTTTGTAGTTTTTATATATCTTTTAATGTTTCTCTAAAACAATATTTATGTAACCTCTATCTTTAAAAAAATGATGTTGTTACCTTAGATGTTTCATATCACCTATTACATGACAAAACAAATCCATAGAAATATTACATTTGTATCCCTTCTGACATTTTTTGCACCTCAAGTGCAATTGCTAGTTTTATTTCATTGTCGAGTACATGTCCCTATTGATTAGGTTCTTTTGATTAAAATGAATATGAATGATATGTGTGCATGTACCTTTGCTTTTGTCATGAATCCCTTTTTATCCATTTAGAGACTTCTTCGTTTAATCCTCCTCCAATAAAAACTAAGCAAACCTTGTTAAATGGTTAGGATATTATGTATTCTATTGTTCAGTATTATCGAGTTGTCATTTTTATCTATCCTCCACCACCCGAGTGTTCTTCTCACTATCAATTAGGTGGCTTTATCATCTTGGGATCTCTCTAACAGACAAGAATACCATTGACTTCAAAGCATTTGCATTCAATCTCGAGGTCAGGATGGAGATTGAGTCAGCTTAACCACTTACAAGCTCTTCCTAGTGTCACCCAAAATATGTCCCATCAAAAGGTTTAATATTTTTAATGGGTGTTGCTTCTCTAATCACACCACTTTATATATGTCAAAATATCTTTTCAAATTTGTCACCTCTCAAAAATTAAAAAAATATAAAACTAGACCAACCTATCAAAGTTAGTCTAAAATTTTCAATTGGAAAATAAAATCTCCCTAATGTTCACATGACCAAGTGTCGAAGGGGCTCAATTATAGATAATTGTTAATTCATCTCCTATTTTCCTACAATTAGTTGAACTTAAAACTGAAATGGAGCTACACAAAGGTGACAAGAAGCTAACATTACATTGGGTTTCAAACCTCGAACCTATTGGATTTTCCTATTTTTTATTTACACCCCTTTAAGTGCAAATTTCACTCACATAAATATTGCAAGCATGATAAAGTTGATAAAATGGAGCACAAATAGAAAATTTTATTTGGGTAGGAATAATTTGAGCCATGGAATAGGTGTGGGACATGGGGGGATTTAATTCCCACATTTTTTCTTTCCAGCATTGCATTCATGTCTTTTCCTTATCTAAAAAATAAATGTCATACAATAAAAACCTTGAAACTGTAAAAAATAAAATATAAAAAATATCAAAGACCATTCCCCCATATTTTCTCAAAAAAAATTGTTTCTTTTAGTTATGTAAGGGTTGGTTCTTAGTACACTAGAATTGAAAAACAAGTTAACGTAGTGTTGATTGATTTTTTCATGCTATATTGGCTCTCGATAGAGAGGATAAGTTGGATGACAACAATGTGTTGGAGGGCACGATGGGAAACAACAAAAATGTGTCAAGCTCAAACATATGCAAACTTCATATTTGTAGGTTGTGGTGAAGGGCACTCTACAAAACCTCTCGAGGTTGAGGAGAATGTGGATTTCGTGGTCATTTTCCCGAGGCTAGCACCCTTAAGCACGAGCCATCACAATCCCTCAATAGCCTATGAAGAGCTTGAATATGGAATTGAGTTAGATATTTCGAGATTGTGTTTCCTCCTTTGATAAGCATATGCAGTATGCAAAAAAATATGTTTTCCAGTAAGAATGTTGGCAAACTCGGTTGCATCATCATATGGATGTGTTTGAGGTTCTCCTATTATCTTGTTAAATAGTATCTCCACTTCATGCACTGTTATGTTACGTGGTTCCATGCGACCCTTTTCAAACTTGTGTTACTATCCTCCCAATTGGGATAAAATGGGAGTTTAGAGAACGACACGAGTAAACACCAAATCTTAATGGAAGCTAGATTTTGGAGATGTAGTTGTCAACATCTTGGCGTGGAAAGACCTCGGTGCCAATATTTTGTTCCACAACCCGCTACTCACCATAAAAAAATAGAAATAAACCCACTAATCATAAATCCTCAATTACATAAACAAAATGTTGATTGTAAGTGTAGACATTGTCACTTATACACATAAAAATATATTCCAACTACGATTATCCAAAAATAATATTGCACGATACTATTTTTTTAATTTATAATGTTAAGAAGTAATGATGTGTATAGTTGTTTTTCTATACTAGATTGGTGTTATCAATTTGACAACCGATGAACCTAAATATAGTCTTCAAATTGAAGTGTCCCATCCTTATAAATTTCTATGGGATAGAGGATGAAAGGAGGACCCAAGCACACATGCAAAAATAATTTTCCTCCTTTGTCAATGCCTCAAACATTAAATATATTGATAAGCATTTATAAATGGGAATCTTGGTGGTTGTTCCTAATACACATCACGGAAATAGAAGGCAAGATTTTGTATCGGCGATCATAGATGGACAATGTCATCAAGAATGTTGATAAGGGGAATATATAATCACTTCCTTAATCTCTAAAGAGAAACCCTTATTGTAAATGTTCATGAAATCAACGTGACATAAGGAATGCCAAATGTAGGATTTCCATATTTAATATATGTAGACTTCATGATTAAAACATATGCAAGTTTCCCATGGAAGTAATCATCGATGATGCCTTTCTTTCTAGATATCTCCAATGTATGTTCCCTCAATGACCTACACAATGCAACCCCTTTCACTTTTGAATGATTAACAAAATGACACATGGTTCATATGTGTTTGGTCATAAGAAAGAAGAATTTCACATTGGTTCCCCCTAGCATTCCCCCTTTACTTCTCCTCCCTCAAACCCCTTCTTCTTTGTTGTTCTTCCTCCTCCAATGTTATTGTTGCTCAAGTTTAACTTTTTCATCGCATTGCATTTGACATTTCCATGCACGTGTTCGTGTGTGATTACTACACATTAAAATTATAAGAAAAAGACTCGTGTGGTTTTATTTTTATAATGACATGTGTCATGTATTGATCATGCCTATATCTACTTGTGTGTCTATGTAAGCCTTGTGTTTTGTTTCAACTTTTTAATTCATATAATATTTTTTATATATAGCAATTCGTTTGTTTCAATTTGATATATTTTAAATGATTTCTATTTTTCTATATATTTATTTTTAAGTTTTCACATAATAACAAACCAATTATTACTTTAGTACAAATAACTCCAATGGTAACAAGGTGTCTTCACTTGATTTGACAATGACATTCAATATAAGAACTAGAAGCACCAACGACCTCTATTAGGGGAATAAAATATCACATTTGAGAGCATGTATTGGATATAAACTAGAAATTACACCAATAGGTGCAATGACACACCAATAGTACCAAGTGACCAATTAAGGTGCATATAATTTATAGTATGGAGTCAATTAGTTCAATTTAGAAAAAAATGTATGGATGAAATCTTTAATTTTTTTCCTTTTATCTAATCATAATGACATGGTTGTAAGTATGCCAATTGTGTTAGCCTTCACACAATACATGCCTTAAAAAATTTTAAACTTTTAATAGAGGAAAACATAATTAGATTTATGAAGCATAAATGTTGTGTTTTGTCAATATCTACAAGAAAAATAGTTGTCTTTTATGTCTCTTAGGACAATGTGTCTTTGGTGGAATATTTGTCACTACCATTTTATTTAGCCAAACATATATGAATCCATGCCAAAATATTTTCCAACATTGTCAACGATAAAGTAGACACATTTCATTAAAAAAAAAAAATGAATGCAAACCTATTTAAATGCGGGCATATAAACATAAACTTATTGATCGGTAACTACATTACTTATGTTTGATTAAAGTTGAGTGAATGTAATTGCTAGGTGAAGTGGGTCATTTCTAGCAATGTTTTTTTGTTCCATCACTTAGTGGAACATACACACGTATTATGGACATAAATTTTGTGCAAAATAAATTCTACATGTTTAGAATTGTTATCTCGCCGTGAAAATGTAAACTCAAAACATCTAATCCTCATTTTTTCTTACAAAGATGATTTATGAAACAAAGCAAAGAATGAAAATTTATAATAAGCTGGAAAGAAACAATCCATGTTATGTTGCCCAATAGTCCATTATTAGAAGAAATAATTGGTATCTCACCATGAAAATATAAACTCAAAACATTTGATCCTCATTTTTTCTCACAAAGATGATCTAAAAACAAAATAAAGCAAAGAATGAAAATTTGCAATAAGCTAGAAAGAAACAATCCATGTTACATATCGAAATAGTCCTTTATTAGAAGAAATAATCCTTGTTCATCTCACTCATTTTTTAAAGTACTTTAAGTTTTCTTAAGTGAATGACAAGAGAAATTCAAGGCATGTTATGTGTTCTATTGTGAAGTTTACATTACGAATAACTTTGGGTATGTTTGCAGCACCTCTTTACCCAAAAAGAGGGTTGAAGGGGATGATATCCATCCAAAATAATTTCAAGGGCCTACACTATGGGGAGTAAAGCAAGACATGGCTATTTTTAGCTAAATATTTTTTCTTTTGCAACATGTCACATATTATAACCTCATATTCTTTGTTTATAGGTAAATCTGAAGCATGCCTTCATAATTGGTGTTGTAGAAAGACACCTCTAAATGTGTGTTAGGTAATTCTTTCTCATTTGTTGTGGATTTTTTAATGCATGTACACACTTTGTTTGGGGTCAACTATATAAATTTTATTTTAAAATTCATTTCTTGCTCCATTTCTAAAAATTGAAATTAAGGGTTCTTTCTCGGTTTAATTTTGAGTTTTTACTTTTACACAACCCCATGAACCACGTTAGTGTTCAAAATAATGCATTGTAATCTACTTGTTATGTTCATGTTGTGTGCCTTTCATTATTCACATTCTTAGAAAACACTACATATATAATTTAGATATCTTGAAAAACATATCTACAAATAAGGAAAAATAACCCAATTTGATTTTGAGTAAATCCATTGAGCTTGAGCCTTTTGAATCTTTTTAACTTTTCGTAACATAAAACAAATCTTTAGATCTATGAAAAATATTTTATCAAACGAAGTAAATGTAACGTTTGCTACTAGGGTCCATAAATTCAAAGATACATCCACAATAATATATTTTAGTAAAAACATTGCCAATCCATCAAAAGAAAAAGCTCAAAACTTGACATTCATAAGCAATATATGTGTTTTAAAAGTCTAAATGTTTTGATCATATCATAAATGGCGTCTTTTCATAAACATGTGTGAAGTATGACCAAAACGCTACTAAAATCAATACTAACGAGATAGTTTATAGAAACTAAAACCACCATAAAGGGGCCATGCATTTTCCAAAATAAACAAATACAACTACATGGTGCTTGAATCCACGTTGGAAGCCTACAAAAAGTCATAGAATAAGAGGATTGTAATAATAATAATAATAATAATAATAATAATAATAATAATAATAATAGTAATAATAGGTTTTTATAGTCCACGATGTCGGGTGGCCTATTTTTGGGTCTACAAGCGCTTATAGCATATGGGACTACCTCGTACTCACATGCGGGAGGCAACTAACTTTGCTACAAATGAGGCATACATACCCTACCCCTGCAAGATTTGAACTTGTGACCTCTATTTCAAGAGCACGTGTTCTTCACCATTAGGCCAACTTAGGTGTAAGAAATATATATTTGGGGAAAGTATAGAACAAGTTACAATTATGTTTTTATGATTACTTTATGAAAGTTTTATTGATCGATGGACCACGTGAAAAGATAAAAGAATAAAAATATTACAATTGAATCTAATAACATAAAATAACAAAGGGAAAAATTAACATTTTGAGTGGGCTCACATTATGTAGAAAAGGTACCATTTTTTTCCTCAAGTCAATAAATTGTTGGAACCCATAGTAGTAAGGAAAGTATGAAGGATTGGCAAGAAAAACACCTATTACAGTAGAGGCATTGGATGTGCCCATGGATTGCTCATGCAAGTTGTGTCCATGTTCTATTTGTGTTGTTTCTTCTTGTTTAAAGTTATTTTTACCATACAATTGAGCTCGCGTTCTTCCTCCTTTGAATCTTGGGGTTCATTATTTCTAATGACCAATTCTTTGATGTATTGTATTAACGGCACCTCCAAGTCATTTGCGTAGCGGCCATAGCCTATCAAAAATTTCTAACAAAGGAAGGTTGATTCTCGAGCAAATCATGTTGCACATGTTCCATTACCAACTTTAAGTGTTGCCCAATTTAGTGGATGTTCCTCTTATGGAATTAGAGGGAGGTTATCCTATAGAAGACAACGTTTGGACTCTTATTCATTATCTTATGATGTGACCAACATTCATGAGCTCTAGGCATTTATAATATTTGTAAAAACAAGGGAAACACTATATCATAAGAGAAGTTGTAGTATAGATAAAATCACTCAAATAATACTCTAATTTAGTAATAGTTCAAAGTTGTCATTAGGCCATTTACATGATAATTGGCACAATTAAGTCAAATAGACCATGCTTATGATTTTTGCAATTTATTGTTGATGCTTTGATTACATTTGCACTAATTACAAGCCACACAAAACCTACTTTAAAGCCCAATAACTATTAAAGTTTTTCATGTTATATGGTTTGTTTTGGAGTGCAAATATTTTTAAAACATAGAAAAAAAAGAAATACATTTTATTTTTTTTGATCAATTATAGAGAGGGGAAGTGGTGGTATTTTCTAATATTGCAATTAGTCATCTCTCTACATGATTTTTGATTGCAAAAATGGACCATTATTCTTATCTTATAGTAGGTAAATCCTTGTGAAAAGAAAAGGTCACTCAACCAGAGAACCCTAAAAATGATTATAGATGTTAAACCCTATCATTTCATGGTTCCAATATCAACACTTTCCTTGTCTAAGGTAAGACCTTGTGATTTGTGTATAGTTAACGTCCAAGCCATTTTCAATTAAAGATGTATGTGGTAGCCACATGAGATTGGAACAATTAAAACATATGATGATTTTTAGCGTGCCAATGTGGTCCTTTGTAGTTTAGGAAGTGAATAAGTACAATTAATGGCAATTTTTGTGGCGTCATGCTCGGTTTGTAAACAATCTCGACACCCTAGCCAAGAGAGCCATTGATAAGGCCAATTGAAACCTAGAGATTGGAAGTAAGCATAATTTTTAATCCACAACACAAAAACAATTTGGATTCGACTTCTCATCATCAAGATCAATTTCTTTTTGTTCTTAGAACTTTTAGTATGAAATCATGTATTAGGCACACCCAAAGACTTAAAATTTCTTTGTTGTGGAATAAGACCACCTCATTCTTTGTAAATGGATACACGCTAGAGTGGAAGACATAATTTCCATACTTCCTATAGAGGAATTTGTGTATCTCACCAAGACCTCCTAATAAAAAGTTATAGGCTTAACATTTCAAATATCGAGCAAACGATTACGAAAATTTATCCCCGATGGTTATTATAGTGCCCCATATTTGGCATGACCCAAACCAAAACCAAACACCTAAAATTCCAGATTTTTTTAAATAGATTATTTTATTATCTACCCAACTATGTTCGGGCTATAACCAATAGTGAATCAATACTATTTTATTTTCCATTATTATTTTCGGGGTTAAATACCCCTTTAATTTAAATATTTTCTTAAAACCTAATTTAATATTTCATTCCCCTAATTAAACAAATGAACCCATTATAAATATTTGTCTATTTGACCAATTTCATAATTACCCCATTAGTTAATTATACCCACCATGATCAATTAGAAAAGTCCCCTAGGTCCTCTTTGTTTATTTTACCCCAAAACCCAATGAGACATCTACTCTCATAAGTTTAAAGTTATAAGATTTTAATTCCCACCATTGATTGAATAAATCTAGGCCGTAGATCTTAAGTATCCTCTACAACACTAATCTCTTCTTTATGTTTTTCTTTTTTGACTTTGTTTTGCTTTTTTTTTCTCATTTGCACAGTAGGGTTGTAGGGAGGATAATGGAGGAGCAAAGGAAACCATGGAGGCAAATGTGGGCTCCATATCATTAGTATACAAATTTGCAATGAAGGGAAGAATTTTGGGTAAGTACACCAACTGTGGGCCAAAAAGTGGACAAAAACTAAAAATGAACGAAACACGTACGCGTTACTGTAATAACGTGATCACGTTATATTTTCCTTGGTTCGGTAATTCACGAACCTATAACGTGTACGCGTTATGTTAACTTATAAACAAAAAAATAGACCAAGCCCTATTCATTTTAATTACCCCAAAACACAAGTTTTACAACAAAACCATGCCCCCGCGTTTCATTTTCGGTCGGATCTTGCTCAAACGATTGTCGAGAATCACTGCGAAGATCGAAATTGACAATGGCACCACGGAGAAGAGTTAGGCACAATTCGTTTCTCAAATTACATTAAAAAATTGTAATTATAGAGTATAATTTGAATTGAATACATATTTTTTTATTATTACGCTCCACGTCAATGCAATCAACCACAACCAAACCCTATAATTCTTGTGATCCCTCCTAGCCCTCCTATAGTTGCTCAACATCCCTAGGGGCAGTCAAGAAGATTTAGCAACCCATATAGTGGAAAACAAGATTGAAATTGAGGATTTAATCAAAACAATGAGGGATTCACATTCTATAAACCCCCACCGCGCCTCTCTTGCAAACACATTGGAGGCATTAGTGGCTCAAGTTGACACGACAACGAGGCAAATTGATCATTGGACATCTTATAGAGAGCATTGTAGGGTTTATTATTCCAAAAATTGTCATATGCAGATGAAAAGAAAAAGAAATTACAAAAGACCTCATATGTGCCTTATTCACGGACCCCAACCAATTTGGATGTTTTGTTGTCATTCAAACGGTTTCCCATCCATTGGTGCAATAATGTTTTGGTTAAAAATATTTTTTTTGGCCTGATGGTGGATGGTGTTTGATTTTCCACCTTGTAGTAACAATGAGGTGCCACTATACTTTTTAAGGAAACTCTATTGTGAGTTTATCTTTAATGAGATCTCGAACTATTTTGATTTCCGAATTTTCTAGCAGGTTAATGAAAAGGCTCTGCACAGATCGACCAGTGCACAACGTGCACCTATTCAACAGGGTAGAGTCCCCGTGCATGAAGCCCCATCACCCTAAGATTGTCCCTCCAACAATGAAGGAGACAATAGAGATTGATACACTCCATGTGCTTCAGGATATTTAATACCCTTGTTCGACATACGAGGGAGATTTCTGATCCAAATGCTCGTGGAGGTACACAGTATTCCCTCGGGAGTACTAAAAAGGCCACATCTTTGCTCGACATGTGGTAGCATATGTGTGGGGCTTGAGGAGGACGATACTTTCATGCATATTGGTTTTGGTGGAGTTGTCACTGGTGGTGCACACGATAATGCCACTATGTCGATGCCTTTTGAGTGAGACATTTGGATTCCAATCATCGGCGCGTCACCTTCGTAGGTATTTGTTATGTTTTAATATGTGTGTTATAAAAATATCGGAGTTTTGATTTACTTATATCATAGGGGTTCACTTAGTAAAAATATGGTATAACATGTTCATTCGAAGGGTATTAAAGAATACCCTTAATTCTAGTTTTTACCTCTAATTATTCAATTTATAAATACCCCTTCCCATTACATTATTAGAATGAAAATACCCCTATTTTTCCATGTACCTTACTTACCCATTTTTCCATGACAATTTTATTTACCCCTTTTTATTTCTACCCTAATATATTAAACAAAAAATATATCATATTTCTCACTCATTTTTTTAATATGCATTTTCTCTCAAAAGATAGTTTGAAGCCATTTAAGACCTATTACCAATTACCTTATAAATGTTAAGATTTAATCATTTATCAATAGTTTTTCAAATAATTAAGATGGTGAAATAATATCACTTGTGTTGAAAATCATACTCAATCCTAGTTTTCTACCATCTTATTATTTCTTGGTTAAGAATCTCTTAATTGAGATTTCTTTATTCAAAAAGATATTATAATTTAACTTTATGACCACACTCCTTAAATTACAATTTTAAGGTATTTAGTTTTAAAAACTAGGGTTCAAATGTTTTAGTTTTATATTAAAATTAAACCTCCCTTTCCCGTGGGCCACCTCTCTAACCTACCCCCAATACTTGATTCAAAATATTAATAAATTAAACCCTTTAACCCCATCTTGTCTACCGGTATATTGACTTTACTTTTATTAATTTTAATTACCTCAATATGAACTCACGTGTTAGGATATTGCCTAGCTAATGAACCCCCGTGACTTATATATGTTAATTTTTTTGAAATAATTGTATTTTTACATGTATGCATTGATATTATAGTGCGCGTGAGGGGCGTCATCATCCCAACCACATGTTGCGAGCACCATGCCTACACTTACATTCACAGAGGTAGTTTAGAATGTTAATTATGTAAAATTTCATGTATGAATATATATGTATATATGCAAACCTGTTTGGATCCGACTGCCCCATTTACCCCTCCAATTTTGGAGCAGTGAATGTTTGAAATCTATTGGAAACACCTTGGGAACTACGTTGTTTATAGACTCTCAAACTTCTGATTACACCCACACTACCTATGCTCGAATCTTGGTGGAACTTGACACGGCTAAAAACCTCCCAGCAACCATTGATCTTAGGGTGCAAAACAGAACTTGGTCACAACCTTTAGATTACGAGGGCCTTCCATTTCGATGCAGAAAGTGTTTCTGTTTAGGTCATACGTCTATTGCTTGTGGGTTGGCAAAGGGCCAGCATGAGAAACGCAGTTGGTGGAAGGATGCCCTCCCGGAACATTTGGTTTTCGATGCAAAAGAGGACCTTGATTCAAATTCAAATGCTAAGGATGAATCTGGGTTTGTCCCTGAAATTCCTTTTTTGGAAAATCCTATTTCCAACAGCAAGGAAATTGCAACAAATTTATCTCATTTATCCGAAACTCAGATTGTTAGAAACATGGAAAATTCACAAGCTGCTGAGGGCAGCATGGAAAATGAAAAATATATCTCTCAGGAGAACAACTTGGCTGTTCCAAATGGGACATTTGCGACTAAGGAAAATACTCCTCCTTTGTCTTCTTCTCCAACCGCCAAGGCTCCATCGGGGGGGTAAGCATGGTCAAGAAAAAAAAAAATCTACCACTCACGAAGGGTAACGCCGCTGGGTAAGGGTAACAACATGCAGAGCTTCTGTCAAGTTGTTTCTCTGCGGTTGGTTTGTCTGCTTTTTTTTTGCATATATTTGTTTTGTCATTATGTCTCGTTTGTGTAGTGTTTACTACTTTGAGCTTCATTGTAACACTTGGATCTTGATCCATTCTCTTTGTTTCTCACTCTTATTTCGGCTCTCGACCTATTCTTTTTGTATTCAAGGGTATAGTCCCTTTCAAAAACTATTTGCAAATAATAAAAAAATATATATGTATATATATATATATATATATATATATATAACTTTTGAACTCAAATATATGTATGTTCAACTAACTTGACGTGATATATGTTTGATAAAGTTGATGACTTCACTAGACACCCCACCATCTCTGCGACGAGTAGAGAAAGGTGTTGCCACTGTGATTTCATCTACGCAGAACTCAATGAGGTATTCAAACATGTATTTTCATTAAATTGCTCGTGTAATTCATATTATGTTAAATTACATGTTAATAATGTCTTTCATTGTATCATTATTAAATTATGTTAATAATGTCCTTCATTGTGTATACACAGGAGTTATCTGTGACATGTAACAACCCTGTTCATTTGATTCACAGGCGTGGCGCGGTAAAAAAATAGTTGTATATTGATAAAATTAGTTAAAATATTGTCATTACACATACATGTACTTAGTTGGTGTAATTTTTTGATCCACATTCAAAAAAATTATTGTTAACATAGTTCCATTTTGGCTAATTTTGATGTTTTGTTTTGTGATCTTATGTGTATGTAAGGAACTTCAACCCCTTCCATTCTAAATTCGAGGGCACATACTTTGATCTCATCATTTTGATACCCCATTTCATGCTCCAGGAGCTCCCGATGACTCATCTGAGCGTGAGATGCATTTAGCGTGACAGAGCTTGCAGTAAGTGTGTGTATTTATGTAAATACTTTTATTAGCATGGTCTTAAATACATGTTGAAAACATATATAAATTAAGTTTTGACAAAAAAAATTGTTTGCATTTACAAGTTCAACTACAAAGTAGTCTTCATGGAAGAAGACTTGTAATGTATGGGCACAGACGATCCAAAGTCATGTCACGTGATATCCATCTTCGTCTAAGGGAGGGCCTTCTTCAAGCAAGGCCAAGAGAGGGATATATTTTGATGAGAGGGATATAATTTGATGATATATATATGTCTTACATGACATTTTTTTGTATGCCTATGTGCATGGTATTGTATGTACGCCTATATGGCATTTAAACTTTATATTATATGACTTATTCATGTACTTCTATATTTATTGTGCATGTTAATACTATTTGAAACTCGATATTTTTGTATGAGACCTTACATTTCTGAGATTATTTTTGTTCAAAACTAATATATGATGCGTGTTTGACAATATTTAAGACATTATGGATTGTTTTTTCATTTATTGGTGATGTATGTACTAGCATTTTCAATGTATAATATGCATCAAACTTTGGAAATCAATATTTATATAATGTATGTATATAAAGAGTTACCTAATCTGAATAATTATTCATTCATTTATCAATGTGTATTTACCTTACCTGCACTTCTTCTTACTCATAACTAAACAAGAAAGATTTACTAGGTGATTGATAACCCTTGTGTGTTCTTGGCCATTCCCCTATTGCTATGATTGTAATTTCCATGTGCCTGAGGACTTGGAATATTTTGGTGGTAATGGCCCTCCTGTTTCGCTCCCTCAACTTTGTCCTTTCTCTCTCAATCGCACCTAGCTTCGCCATTCTTCCTCTACGTCCATGAACACTACTCTCGATAAGTATATGTCTTTACAATAGATGTATAAGAAAATATGGAACAAATCTATTAAGAAAAGCATATTCATATTTGGTGTATCACCGTTGAAGAGAGAAACTCCCATGTCAAATTGTTTATCAATATGATGTGGAAGATGAACAAAGCAAATGAAAGTTGGAGAATTAGATTTCATGGGTAATTAGTACTATCAACAAGACTAATATGGCTTCCAACTTCCCTGTCAATGTAATCATTATACCTTGAAAATTAAAACTTTGGTAGTGATACTTAGTAACAACTAACAAGAACATGGTGAGCTCAATACATTGTGGAGGTCGAACATGTGTCACAAGGTGTCAAACATGTGGTTTTTTTTCCAACTTCTAATGGGTCATCTTGGATTACATAATACCATACATGGAAATATGAGAAATGTGAAATTTGTTTCAGAAAGGAAAAGAGAGTGAGAGTGAGATTGAGATTGTGTGTGTGAGAGAGAAAGAAAACATGAGAGGGAGAGAGAGTGAGAGGTTGTCCAATCCATTATTTTACAAACATAACTCATGGGACTGAACCGAATGTGTCAACACGTCAAAATGGCCTAGTGAATGCTAGTGGAGGCTTTGTTTCGGTGTGGGACGGTGTCATTGCTTCGCTACTTCGCCCTGGGAAAAGTCCCTTAATAACCCTAAGACCAAAAACCATATAAGTTCACCGGGTGATTTCTCAAACTCCGTGGTACCTAGAGACATCGTGGCCGATCCTACACCTCCGAGTATGAACCCTCTACAAAATCCTATCTCAGTTTTGTCCATCTCGATTTTCTCCTCTCGTTGTCCTATTATTTGCAAATGTGCAAAATATTGTAGTTTAAGTCAGTGTAAGGTTGTCAAACGTAATATTTTGCAAATGGTAGCTCATGGGACCAAACCGACTATGCCAACACATCCTCATGGTTTGATGAACATGATTGGAATCTTCGTTTCGGTGCGGGACGGTGTCGTTGCTTCCAGGCTACTTCGTCCGGGCATAGTCCCTTAAGAGCCCTAAGAACAAAACCCGTATAAGTTTGTCGGGTGATTTCTTAGAATTTTTGGCACCAAGAGATGTCACGTCAGATCCTAAACCTCTGCATAGGGACCCTCTACAAAATCTTATCTCGGTTTTTTCCATCTTGATTCGGTGCTCTCGATGTCCTATTGTTTGCAAATGCACAAAATAGTGTAGTTTGAGTCAGTGTAAGGTTGTCAAATGTAATATTTTACAAACGGTAGCTCATGGGACCGAACCTATAACACCGGAAACTAGCCGACGCCACACTCACGACATCGACAAAGACGACGCCGCAACGAACAAGAGACCCGAAAATGCGACAAACTTTTTTTTTTTTTTTGATGGTGTGCTCGCATACAGGCTCGAACTAAATTAGTCCCGTTAATGCTTCGGGAACGATGATAAGAAGAAGTTAAGTCTCATTCGACGTTTCGCCAAGAATGAAGGAGGGTCGTCTTTTGAGTTATTTGTCTGATGTCTGGTGCTGTCGTGATAGCAATGAAACGGAAAGGTAATTCGAGAGTAAGGCATAATTTACTTTGCGTCGAATTCAATAAAGCCACTTCGATTTCTTTATTCTTACTTTGTTATTCGGTCAAGTTACGTTGTTTCAAAATTTAATACATTTTAATATACATATGTTTAATACATTTTAACATACATATGTATATATATATACTTACTTTATCATTTTGTTATATTACGATCTTTCGAAACTAATATGTTACATTATATGTAATTGTAGATTTATATATATATATATATATATATATATTTATATTTATATTTACATACGTATCTATATATATATATATATATATATATATATATATATATCTTTATATTTCGGTATGACTTGATACCGATCTTTTTTTTGCAAAGTAATTGTTAATATACTTAGATAACATACTCCCATACTTACCTATAATGCGTACAAGGAAGTTTAACTTACCCGTCATTGTTGATTTTATAAGGCGCTAAACCAAAAATTGTAATTTCCTTTGTACATGGAAACAAGAGACGTTTGGGAAGACTTTTCAATTTAGTTATAAATGAATAAGGTAGGCGGTGTTTGGCGGCCAAGAAGATCTTCTTTTCCACACGGCGCATCAATATTCAAACAATTAGGTATTGAAAATTCACCTCCCACAGTCTACCGGCCGCCTACAACATTGGACGCATCATTTAGCACATGGATACGCCGTTTTGGTCTCCCTGGCCGCGTGGAAAAGTCGGTTTCCTCTCTTTTTATTCCCTGTGCGCGTGGACAGTCAAGGCGACTGTAATGGTGAGGGAGTTATGACTCGGGAGGTCTGTTTTCTTCTTTTCTTTGTGCCTGGGCGCGTGGGTACAGGCAAGGTGAGCTGAACGACCTTCGGTGCGTGAGGAGGCGAGCAGAAGAAGTTCTGGGCGCAGATCTTGGGCGCGTGGACAGTCAATGGTGGAGGCGCGCCAACAAGCAGGTCGCCCAACTGAGTTGTGAATTGTTCAGTATCGAATGCGCCTTCAAGACTCGGGATTCTCTTTTTTTTATTTACTTCTTTTATTTATACTTGTCTCTGGCACGTGGAAAGGCGAGCACCTCCACTTTTATTGGGTGCAGCAAGGAGAGGGCGGGGAAGCAAGCTGCCCAACTATGTTGTTATCTGTTCAGTATTGAATTGCATTTTCCCAAAAGATTGCGGACAGAGGAGGCGACTGAGACAGTCAAGTAAAGGGCGCACAGATTTGGTTTAGGAATAGTGAGAGTATCACTATAAGACCGGGTGAAAGTTATTACAAGACCTTCTAATGGGCTCACCCATTTACAACGTCGCACGGGGAAGGGAGTCTCATGGAGGTGGGTCTGTTTCATATCAGAACATTTGTGAAGCACAGACAACTGTGCATACAGTGACCTCGTAAGGCCTACCGCTGTTACGGCATGACAGGTTTAGGAGACAAAAGAAATATCATTTCTTAGGAACACGTAGATTTGTATTTGTATAAATTAGTAATTGTACACTTTTATTAACATATATGAAAGGTAATTAAAAACGCATTGACATTGTTAAGTTTAATATTAAAAGGTCCTTAGTTCCAATGTTACTTAAATATGAATACTAATCAAACTATTAATACCTCCATTAGGCATCATGGGGTATTGGATAGTGCACTTAGTGAGTTTAAGGTCTTTGCAATAAAGTTTATTTCTACGCCATTTGATAAACATTGCATGAGATTTTGAATAGGTTTGATTTCATTTCCCTTTTTTTTTTTTTGCAATAAGATTTACATTAAATTTCAAAATGAGAAACACATGATAGAACTAGGACTTAGATTCACTTCGTTAACCTAATGAAAACTACCTGAAAGCTTAAGTCGTTCCATTAGCAATACAAGTATAGAGATATCCTAACATTCCAATATTAATACATCTCCTTGTGAGCAACAAAATGAGATCTAACATGTATAGTCTTTGTAATTTTCTTTCCAACCTTTCACAAAAGAATTCAACACATTTCCAATGAATATTTGAGTAAGAAAATTAACATCTCAATACAGCTTTCCTTCAATACTTTGTTACAACACTTTCTCTACTTCATGTGGAACAAATTTACAATAATGTAAACACTTTTCTAGTAAAAATTTTGCATTCAACCATGCGAATTTTGGGGCAAATAAGGATTACAATGTCCTTTATTTTTTTTTGAAATGGAAAACAAGAAGATACAACTTTCTTTCACATGCAAATCTTACAACAGAATAACTTGTATAAGGGAATGGAAAGAGTCTTCACAAGCTCCATGGTGTTCTTCATCCATGCTCCAAGTTCCAAGTATCTCAAGGCACAACCAAAATAGGGGGAGAGGCAACACTCTCCTCCCAACCAAATCTCAATGGAGAAGAGAAGCAATCTCCTCCATTGACCCCCGAGCCCCAAACACAACACAATGAAGGGGTGGTCTCCAACTCAAGGCAACAATACATGCTTCCACAATACAAGTTCTTCACAACATTCAAGCTAAAATAGAAGAACAAAGTGGCACACAATAACATCAAACATTACACAACAAGGCTTGCATCCAAGCCAACAAGAGAAGGAACTATGGAAATATTTTCCTTATGCCTCCCAAATGAGATGAGATGCCCATCCAAAACCCTCCACAATAAAACACAAGCCCCTATGACTCTTATGCCTCCCTCAAGTACCCCTTTTTCCTCCCATACTCTTATGCCTCCCTCCTCTTATGGCTCCCTCAAAGACAAGGTAGAATGTAAACATTCCTACCCAAGATGGGCATCCCTCTCAAACTCCCTCCACAATATCCTAATCTACTCTTTTGCCTCCCTCATGAGTATTCCCATAGACCTCTCTATACTACACAATAAGCATACAACCATTTTTCACAATACACCAAAGTAAACATGCATTTTTTCCACAATTTTAGCATAGAAGCAATAATAGTATGAAAGCAAAACAAATGAGAGGGTTCCCTACCTCTCCATTGGAGAAGCCTAAACCAAGAAACTTGTCCAAGCTCCTTCCCAAATCAATCCAAGCATGCAAGTCCAAAAACTCTCTTTCTCCCAATTCTTCTCTCTCAAAAAAATCACAAAGGAGAACTCTTCAACAACACAAAAACAAAGCTCCAACCCCTCCACAAGAGAGGAAGTTTCAATAAATAGATCAAAGGTAAGGGAGAGAGGGTGATGTGGCTCCATGTAGGATGCCACATCACACATCCTCAAACCATCTCCCAAGGTCAACTCAAATCCCAAAACACCATAAATGGGTGGTTGGGTTGAATGACAACCCTCTTCCACATTCAACCCTTTCCCATGTGCCTTAAGGCACAATTAAATGCAAAATGAGGAAAATGCACTCCAAAGTCATATTTCCCTTCCCAAAACAATAAATAGCCCCCTTTTTGGATTCCCAACCCATAGATATGGTTGGTAAGGGGTTTTGGGAAGTGTGGGACAAGTTTAACTTGTCCCACAAGTCCCCTAAAATTGCCCTCAATCTCAAATTCGAGATTCCAAGAGTATGGAGTGGTCAACACTCAAAACCAAGCATTCAATACAAGAGGACACACAAGGCTCAAGGAGCCAACAATCAAATTTATTACACCCACTTGACTTCCCCCAAAGCTTACAAACTAAAACAAGATATTACATTAATCTAAACACACTTAACAAAAGTAATAAAAGAAAGACATCACAAAAGAAATCACCTACTAAAGTAAATAAAACAATTAAATAAATTTCTCAACCCCATGGTCACATTAGGAAAATTTCCCCCTCATGGAAATTTTCTCAACACATACAAGAACAAAGTTAACACAATGCAATTTACAAGTTGCCTTGACGACCAATGTTGTAACCACCCGACATTCTGTTGTGTTTGGTCCCCAATCCCCCTCATGGTTGTGATCATGCTGTGTTTCCTGCAAAATGCAAAATACCCTCTTCGGCCTTGCGGCCATGTCAAAATATCCAAAAATAATCATATGCATGAAATTCATTAACATCTATACGTAATTCAATTATCCATTATTCTAGGTCTAAATCACAACTTAATTATGTGTTGCATCATTATCCAAAATCACAGTAATGTAAATTCAACAACTACATTCTACTCATCATGGCGAAGAAATCCAATGTTAGAACACATGCAATATATCCATATAAAAATAATATCAGTATCCAATAGTTTGTCCATGAGTCAGTGTAGATCATACTGAAAACAAAATCCAACCGTAATCCAAATGCATCTAATCACAAAACATCATGCTAATCAATCATAAGTATAAGCCATGTCCATATCTAAAGTTTGCATAACTCAAAATGATAATCAACTAAGTGTCGTAGGGAAGTGGGCATTACGGAACCGAATGTGCCAACACGTCCGGATGGCCTCGACTACTTTGTCTCGAGCGTAGTCTCTTAAGAGTCCCGAGACCAAAAAACTGTATAAGTTCGTAGTGTGATTTCTCATACTCCGTGGCACCTAGAGACATCCTGTCAAATCCTACACCTCTATGTAGGGACCCTCTACAAAATTAAATCTTAGTTTTTTCCATCTTGATTCGGTGCTCTCGTTGTCCTATTGTTTGTAAACACGCAAAATATTGTAGTTTGATTAGTGTAAGGATGTCAAATGCAATATTTTGCAAACATTAGCTTGTGAGATCAAACCGATCGCGCCAACACGTCCGGGGCTAGTGAAAATTACTAGAGGCTTCTTTTGGGTGCGGAAGATGTCGTTGCTTCCGAGCTACTTCGCCCGAGCGTAGTCCCTTAAGAGGCCTAAGACAAAAAAAGGTCAGTAATTTGCCGAGTGGTATCTCAAATTTCGTGGCACCTAGAGAGGTCACGTCATATCCTAAACCTCCATTTTAGTACCCTCTACAAAATTCTATCTCAGTTTTGTTCATCTCAATTCTCTCCTCTCGTTGTCCTATTGTTTGCAAACGCACAAAATATTGTAGTTTGAGTCAGTGTAAGGCTGTCAAATGTAATATTTTGCAAGTGGTGGCTCGTGGGACCAAACTGACCGCACCAACATGTCTCGGATAGCCTATTGAATGCTAGTGTAGGCTTATTTTGGGTTCCAAATGGTGTCGTTACTTCAGCTACTTCGCCTCAAGGCGTAATCCCTTAAGAGCCCCGAGACCAAAAAAAGATTATAACTTCTTTGGGTGATATCTTGACTCCATGACACGTAGAGAGGCCCCGTCGATCCTACACCTCGCATTGGTACCCTCTACAAAAATTTATCCGGGTTTTTCCATCTTGATTCACTTCTCTTGTTGTCTTATTATTTACAAAAACGTCGAATAATGTAGTTTAAGTCACCTAAGGTCGCTTTGATGTTATATTTTGCAAACTAAGCTCGTGGGACCGAAATGACTACATACACACGTTGGGATGGTCTGGTAAATGCTCCCGGAGGTGTTGCTTTAGTGTGGGATGGTGTCGTTACTTCCGGACTACTTCATCCATGTGTAGACCCTTAAGAGCCCCGAGACCAAAAAAGGATAAATTTGTTGAGTGATATCTCGGACTGCAGGATACTTATGAGGTTCCGTCGAATCCTACACCTCCACATTGGTACCCTCTACGAAATCCCGTTTCAATTTTTTCCATCTCAATTCACTCCTCTCGTTGTCCTATTTTTTGAAAAAGCGTTGAATAGTTGAGTCCGAGTTAGTATAAGGTTGTCTATCACAACCACGTGAATAATATAGGTGTTTCATACAATATAGGTGGTGAAATGAGAATTTTTGTTTATTGTTCATTTCTAATATTTAATTTCCCTTAGCTTCTCTTGGCTTAGAGAATAATAAATTCTCTACTAATCGTGCCAACGACATGAAGGTGGAATTTTTTTCTCTGCACCACTAACCTACCTAAACATTTTAGTAAACAATTAAATAGAATTTTAAATCCTATAGAATTTAAACAAAATTGTTAAAGTAAATATTCAAATTAAATTCATGAAGAACATACCTTTACAAATTAAATCCAATGAACCGCAAGGATCAACTCTACTCTTGATAAGAAGAAGAATTGCTTTATGATTTGATTCACGAACCTTCCACAAATTCTTGTTTAATGGTCTACCTTAATATTTGATCAATTTAATATTTGTCGCAAGAACCAAATGTGAATAGCGAAGTATGTTTCGATGTACTTCATAGTCTTCAAACAACTAAGTGTTTGATTTTGTGATAGGATATTGTCGAAGCCAAGTTCCGTGATTACCACGACCCAGGGACACTCAAGGCCTTCACCATCAATGACTGTGGAAGTCAATTTTTTCCCCTCTACACAACGAGACAAGAAGTAGTTTGTTCCCTCTTCATTAAATTACGTCCGCAATAATTGCAAAAACGTGCCCTACATCACAAAGTAAAACTCAAGTCAAATTTAAAATACATTAAGATTTGATCATTTAATAATTTATAAATCTAAAAATGACATACATATGTGCCTTGTTACAGCACTAAATCGTAGACTTGGTGAAAGTCGGGTGATGTTGTCATATGATCAAAACACACTACAAGTTGAACTTGATATGTTTTGAGTGGAATTAGAGGTCTACAAGTCCATTCATCCACCCATCGATGTGACTCATATTCATTCCACGTAAAATCAATGCATGATATACAAAAACATGCCATGCACCTAGTATAAATAGTCTAAGAACTTGCATATGAACTACCGAACGAGTGCATATCACTTGATCCTGAAACTGTCATACAATCTTCATAGCTTGTCAAGTGTTATTCCTCTATCAACCGTAAATATCTACGAGTCATTGAATTGTCTTGAGATCCCATGTTCTTGACACACCAATCAACAATGCTTCGCATTTGTCAATTTAGAACCATCCTCGAACTTTAACTCTTCTCTTGCAAATTCTCTTTTCACACATGCTCCTACACCATCATGCTCTCATTTCCCATGTCCCGCCTCATTAAAACTCTTGATATGTTGTACACATATTTCTTCGTGCATCCCGCTTTAGCCAATAAAACATCCATGCATTCTTGAATTATGATGTATAGTTTTTCGACCAAATGTAATGTTGATTGAATAAAATGTTCCTCTCATTCAAGTTCGCATAAAACACCTAGAAACACCCTTGCACATATTTTGTATAATGTGTCCGATCATCACTGATGTAGAAATGATACTCTCTTAATATTTTTTGATTTTACTCAAGTGTTTTCTAAAGAGTGCGTGAATGTTACATGCACAAAAATAACAACTTGCACCGAGTTATAGTATTGAGATTGAACCTCCATTTGTGGTTGCAATGTGTAATTCTCTGTGAATTCAACTACTGAAACAATAGTGCCAAGTGGGAATGTGTCCTTGCTTAATTTGAATTGTTCATCCAACCATCGAGATGTATGTGTGTGCCTTGCATACTCATAAACAATTTCCTCCTCAGTAAATTTGAGCAAATATTCTCGATATAGGTAACTGTTCACATTCAAGCTCACACCTCTTAAATTATTTTTCATCTTTTAATTGATATTCCATCGATTTATATTTGTTGAAACTAACCAATTATTTTCCTATTGAATTTGTACTCTTCTCATGGATACACCTTTTCAATTTTGACAAGCCACCACATGTGTTGCATGTTTCATCCAAACATGCTTTGTTATAAAAATTGTCTAGCTGATTTTTCACAAAATATTGTAGGAATAAATTCCTTGAAGATTTTGGTGGGACATTTAATCCACACTCCTCGCAACATGATGTCGCATGCAAAACACAACGTATTTGACAAAAACATCATAATGCATTGAAAATTCAACATGATGTCTCTTTGCAACAAGTGGTACGTGAGTGATTAATTTTCACATAAAAAGGGTTTTCTCATTTCAAATAATCTTTGGATAATGTTAATTTTTGGATTTTCATTCTTAAACTTAGAGAACAATTGTGTTTGAGTCATATCTAAGAAATGTTTTGTACACAATTCATGGTTACGAGAACCTATTATTCTTTTTTATTGTATCTCTTCTATTCGGTGACACCCTTGTGTTCTCATTCCAAAACTTTACAATTAATTCTTCTAGAATATCGATTTATTCTTGTCTTTATATGGGATTGTGCTAGAGAAATCCCAATAATCGAGTGTTATTGACTAACTCAATACTTTTGCGTCTCTTTATTGCTTTCATTAGTATTTTTCTGTTTAGCTTCAAAACTCTACTTATTTTTCTCGTTTAGCTTCAAAACTCTACTTATTTTTCTAATCAAACATTTATTAAATGTTTTATCACTTACTATACAATTAGTAAGTGCATGCCGTGTAGCATTACTATCTTTGGTGTGTCTGTGGCACCTACAGTTTGGTATGCTTTATGTATATTTTCAACAATTGACGCATTTCGATCAACAACATTAGATGTTCTTAACCCCATGGTCTTCATTGTAGGTCTCATCTTAATTAATTTCATCAATGTAATAAATAATTGACATCTCTCGTGTGCCATTTAAATTTTCAAAGTAATTATCCCAAATTCCCCTAGCTTTTCTTCTCGTATTTCTATTAGACATTTTGTTAGGCATTGGTTTTATAATGTTTTCATCAATTTCAATTAAGTGAATTGGTTTTCTTCGCAAAATGGAAGGAGATGTTCTAAGAGATGAAGATTCATTTACAGGGTTACTTTCTTCATTCAATGTTTCCATACAAATTTCAGGTTCAACATTTGGATTCTCAGGTAAAGGTTCAACATTTGGATTCTCAAGTAAAGGTTCAACAATTGGATTCATATCAATTTCTTCATCCATACCAACATTATCATTCAATTCAATATCAACATTCATTGCAAAATCATTATTCTTAGATACATTTGATACAACAGATGTACCTTTGCCCTGCATGAAGTTTTTGCATCCTCTTCACTTTCTTAATTCTCATCTCTTCCAATTGCTCCAATGTCTTGTTATTGACTTTTTTTTGTCCTTACATCATCTTTTTTTCACCCATGATTGCAAAATAATATATTGTGGGGTAGGGGACAAGATGAACTACTCAAAATTTGTAAAGAATGTACATGAATCAGAACCAGGACAGAAATAGGACAAAAAACCCATGAAGGA
>CM031233.1:158766458-158808279 GCA_018340775.1 Taxus wallichiana var. yunnanensis
TAGTGCTAAATCAATGTCTATAGTTGAAATGAGTCAACAAATGAAATGATACAAGAAAGAGGTGGGCACTACGATTATATTCCATGTTGTTAGAAGATTATGTCCAACACAAAAATGTTGTAAAACTTCTCCAAATTAATGACACGTATGAATTCCTTGCATACAATGGAATGTTCGTGACAGAAGGAGTTGTTTGAGGTCACCGTACGCACCCAAAATTGCACGTGCTACATTGTTGGGAAAACGGTTATAAAAGTCCCCAGTGATGATTCAAAATCCTTTCAAGAAGGTGTTCGAGCTCCAAAAACCCATTTGCAGTATATATTTGTAGCCTAGATAGCCTTACTTAACTTTTTCATGCATTTTTCCATCTCCCCATTTCTTTCTGTGCTTGTTTTGGCCTTCAGTGTTAGGACCGCCGCCCTGCTTGGGCGGTGGTCCTGAAACCACCACCCTGCGCAAGGTGGTGGTCCTGCCCTCGCTTTTTCTAGAATCTTCATGCGTAAAATTGCATGTGACGATTCACTTAAGTTTTCTTTTTGAGCGCATCCATGAGCCGAATTTGCTAAAAATAGCTTCATTTGCTTGGTTCTCCTTGCTCCTTCTATTTTTAAATAGATTTAATGAGTAGAACTGCCTCTTCATTGCCTTGTGCATGAAGTAACCTCCTATCCTCCATTCCTATATATTTCATGCTTGTATTCAAGCAAAGGGCCTAAGAATTTTGTGTATCTTGCATTGTTGTGCTGCCATAATCTTGCTTAGGAATTGCATAGCCAAGCTTAGATCTCTTGTCTTTATCTCTCTTCTACTTGCATTGCGCCTAGATTACTTCCAAGTGCGCCATCACTCAAGCGTCATCCTCTTACTATTGTTCTTTGCATTCCCAATCCTTTGGACTCACATGAAAAATCAAAGAAAGAAAGGAAATAATTGAGGGGACAAATATTGATACTACTAGATTTTCCAAAGCTCTTGCTCTTCCAGGTTGGAGTTGTGTATTTGTTTGCTTTGTTTTGTCAAATTGTCAATTGCATATCAAATAGAGTAGAGAAACAATTCATTTCAATTAGCTAGATAATTGCAAGTAGATCAAGTCAATAGGAAGTTTCTCTTCAACATTGCTAGGGAAGTTGTGGGGGAACAATAGCTCTATTAGAGCCATGATTTGTTCTTCACTTCTGAGGTAGGGTTGGAAAGATTTTGCTTGAATTAGAATAGATCTTAGGTTTAGATTCACACATCTGCACAGATAGTTAGCTACATCTCGGCTAATTGTTTGTTTTTAATTAGTTTATTAGATTAGATGCATTGTCTGAAAAGTTAGAAAAGAACAAAAACATTTATTTTCCATAGATTAGCTTGTTTTATTACTTTGTTCTAATATATTGAGAAAACACCAAAAACATAGGTTAGATTTCCTTTGATAGATAGTTTATTTACCGAAAACAAATCAATTCATCTTGCATGACCATCAACGGTCCATGCAACAGGAAAATACTTACAATTTCGATCCCCTGGTCCCATAACCCAATGGGCCAGAGCTAATAACTGACATTGACACAAGTTTGTGCTTAACAGTCTTACGTACACCTACCACACACACTGAGAAAATAAGACAGTTAGAGACATTAAACATAGTTGTTAATCAAGCCTACGACTTTTGGACTGCTCCTGGAAATAGGATTTGATTGCATGCATGACCATATAGGGGCCTCAACCTCAACGAGTCTTTGGTTGTGACCCACATGTCCCACAACCCAATGGGCCTGCTAATCAGTTAGATATTGACACTAGCTTACGCACATTGGTATTCATATCTTCACCGCTTCCACCCGATATTATTACACAACTTTCATTGTTGAATATAGCACCGATCAAGCTAAGACTTTTTAGACGAGACCAAAAATCACCCTTAGTTTCAGCAGCTCCACTACACCTCTTGTATCAATTTCCATGACCTTGTCTGGGAACCCATATGAGGCACCTGTAGGTTACTTTCCACGTATTCCACAACCAATCAATAGAATCTCGTGAACTAGACATCGATTGGAGTCTCCGAGTAGCTATCATATCGGACCATACCATTACACCCCTTCAGGTTAGGAGAGCATTCTTTGCCTTAGATTCACAGATCCCATTATTGTGTGTCGAAGACATAAGGTTGCCCAATTATCTTGATCATCGCCATCACTTTCACTCCCATTTCAATTCCACACCGGCTGTCTTTGCACGACTCGGGAGGTCAAAGTAAGAAGGTCACGTGTTGATTTTCTCATCATCATCACCCAAAAAAATTATGGAGTGATCCCCAAAGGGCATGTTCCATTGATGGGGAAATGCTTGGCGCAAACATTTTGTCAATCCGGGCTTAACAAATTTGGCCCAATTAAGCTCATTTCATCAATGAGAATGTAACATATATGTTTCATAGATTCTTGAAACGTTGAAATGACCGACCTTATAGAGGTTTCATATTTTTGGCCAGGATACATAGAGAAACATGCACGGTGGTTACATTTATATTGGGTACATATATCCCGATTAGAGTAAGGATTAATATGGGTGATTAAATTTTCTCTACATGTGAAGACAATGAATTCCTAAGGCTATTAATGAGGTATGATTTTCCCATAACAACAATCCTGGAATATCATTTTATATGGAGTCACAAAAGGTTGGTGCATAATGTGGTGTATATCAATGTCAAATGCAAGTCATTGTTTAGCAAAAGAGTGTCAGAGGAGTGAATAATGTTGATGAAGGAATGTTGGGGAGGTCCTGTTAATTCATGTCTACTAAGCTAATTGTTGTTTCTTCTAAAGATGGGCTAAAATGGAACCTACCCTAATTGTGGTTAACATCAAAACTAACATTTCTTGAGTATTTCAATGTCATATTTTTGTATGTCATTTCTTAGGTGCAACTAATATAATAACTACCATTCATTTCTATCCAAGGTTTCTTGATTGTGCTCATCGGATCAAATAAATCTTCATTCAAGGCCGGATTGTAATCTTATGGAGCCCTATCAATGTGCCAAGGTTGATATATTTTTCACACAAGTTCCCAATTTTTTTATGATTGTTGATGGTGATGAACCGATGTCTTGAGAAATGTTTCTAAATGGTTTATATAACAAAAATTTAGCCATGCAAAACCCTTCATAGAAACTCAAATTTTGTGATGGAGCAACAACAATTGGGAGTGACATGAATAATGGTCGGTTGAGTACTCTTGTTCCACTTGTTCTCGGTATGCTTGGATACATAAGACCAATGTTTTACAACTTCAATAACTGGAAACATTTTTAGAGTAATAGGATATGAGATGTATGCATCAATAAAAGTTTCATTTGAAGAAGAATTGTCTCTAATACAAGAAATATACCAAAAAATTTATGGACAACGTTTAAGTAAACAAATGGTTTGCTACAATTAACAAGTGGAAGTTTTTGAATAAAAATGACTTTTTCTTGGGTACTTATGTCTCATTCAACAATGTTGTGGAGAGATAATTTGAAAAATGCTTTCATGACAAGATCATTTACACATGAAAGTTCTAAATTTTTACAAACAAGGATGTGGTAGCTATGTGATTTACATTTTACCTTGGATGCATATATTTTGCAATGTACTTAACTACTATGTGGTATGACAATATAAGTTGGCAACCAACATTGTCTTGCCAAATTTAAATTATGTTTGGGTTATATGTGTTCAAGTACTAATCATTACGCACACTTGCATGTACTTATTTTCATTGAAATATTTCATGATTAGTGTAGATTATTCTTGGAGGGCCCATGGTGCATTATAATGACACTAGACATAACCACCTTTTCTTCACAAACATGTTTGTTTGTTACACTTCGTGTAGTGTCGAATCGTTTCAACAACTCTTTATAATTGCATATGAGATGAGCATTCAAACATATTTTATCTTTAATAAGGGTCATCAAGATATGATCATGCAAATCGTCCAGTTGTCTCAAAATTAGAATGTGTTCCAAGTTGAAATATACTTGAGAAATAACTATTTACTTATTTAACTCCATTTACGTCATTCCAATCTAATTTTTCCACGTATGGAGCATTTTCTAGCCACATAAAACCATGTATATTGGTAGAACCTTGGTGTTTTCATTCATACTTGGTAGTAAGAGTTTGAAAAGGAAAAAATATAAGAAAATATTGTTGAAGTGGATGCATGAACATAAATCGAGTTTAATAAAATGGAAAGGAATGGATCAAACTTATACCAATAGTCAATAACATGTAAATGCTTTTCCAACACCTCTTCTTGAAAGATAGTGCAACAAATATGTATATAAATAGAAAAAGTTGGGGGTTTTTATAACATTGCTAATCCTCCAATGAAAGAGATAGACAAGTCTATGGGAGGTATTTCAAGCATGGTGTTGTGCAAATCTATCCATTTTGTGTTTATTTTGCTTAGTGTGAAAACAAAGAAAGGGAACCTAGTTGTAGAACAATATATGAAATCTCACCACGATGTTTGTTCCAATAGGACATGGTACCACGCATGGAATAACCAAAACCTATCAAATGATTAGTTAACTTGTCATCTGGAAGTTCACTTAAGCAAGTTCACTTAAGCGATGACGAAGTTCTGTTATTGTTGCTGGTAAAATTTTTTTCTATATTTTGTTTGATGTTGTGGCCTAGCCGCTGTGATGCCACACAATTAGATTTAGAAGGAAGTAACAAAACCTTGGATGGATACCAAATATTCCATCGTGGAACCACATCAAATATAGTGCATACTCATGCATTTCAACATCCATAAATCACATTTGAATGAACATGGCTTGGTCTCGTAGGGAAGAGGAAATGGAAGGACATTACAAACAATCATTTGGTATTATACTAATTAACGGGAAAAGATAATTGTAGCAAGGTATCATGTTATCATGGTGGGATTCCAAGAAGGCGTATATCGTTTCCATCTCGGTAGGCTTGTTAGGAAAGAGTGAAACAAATGAGGATGGTTGTTATTGCAAATACTCCAACAAAGTATCTTTGGCCTCGTAAAGGAAATCTTGTCTATCATGAGTGTCCGTAATGTCCCCAATTCCGAGCAGTTGGCCTAACGGCCATATTTTGGTCTTAGCCTTGGTCATTCCCAAGGGGCTAACGACTTTGGAGGTTATTGGGGATGGTTGTCTGATTTCCTACTATGTTTTTGTTATATTTTGGGCGTTGGGAGGGTCTAATGGGCCCTTTGTGTTTTATTTTGTCGTTGGGATCACTTAAGTGGACACTTTTGGCATTTAATGTTATGTTTCTTCGTTGGGGCCACTTAAAGTCCCTTTTTGGCGACTTGGGGGGATATGTATTGCATTAAATGTTATATTTCTTCGTTGGGCTCATAAAAAGCTATATAAGGAGGTGGAGGGTGGAGTTGGAAATCATTCTTGCATACATATTTTCTTTGGTGATACTTGATAGTGAGCAACTGCTTGTTTGCTTGTTCCGCTTGTGGAGTGAATCCCACAAGATCCCTAGCTTCGGTGGTGAGAGATCCACTCCTAGCTAGAAGGGCACTCTTCGGTGGTGAAAGATCCACCCTAGTTTGCTAGGCTCTTGCACCTTTTCAGATCTGATTTGCAGTCATCTTCAGGCAGGGTTTTCCAAGGGCAGTTTCGGGAAAATCACGATAACTTTCTGGGTTTTTCTCCGTTTGAAGCGAAATTCGTTGTGGCAGCTAAGGAGAGGTTCTTTGACGAAACGGCAGGGTTTGTTGAGGGTTTCAGCCATTCCTAAGCAAAAACGACCTGGTTGAAGAATTGCAGGCCCTAAAATTTAGGGTTTCGGGTGGAATTTTCCAGATCTGAAGGTTGGCCTGTTTTTCTCATATTTTTCATAAGTTATTTCCAGAATTTCAGCTTTTTATGTTTGGTAGTCGAAAAGATATGAATTTTCCGGCATTCTATCATTTTCAGAGCTTATAAAAAAATTCCTGGCAGTTTCCTATGTTATAAAAAATACAAAAACAGTTTATTATTGTTAGTTATTATTTTTTCCAGCTTCCTGTGAAATTTGAAGTGTTTTGGGCAAGTATTTTTCAAGATATCATATTTTTATTGTTCGCTGCCCTATTTTTGCAAAAATCGAAAAAAATCAGATTTAGTATTTGCTGCAAATTTCTGTATTTTGTCAATTTTTTGTAAAATCCCAACAAGGATATTTTAGTGTCCGTAGTATCAATTGTGGATTGACGAAGCAAGTAGGAAATATCGGTCGAGATAGCATGAAAATGAGAGATGACATCAACATCAATGTGGACATCACCAAGTTATAGACACTCAATTTTGGTATTTACACTTTGACAACCCTTGATTTTATCATGCACTCTTGCTATGCTAAACATAACTTCTCTAGTCCTACTTAGCACTTTCTGAGGTCCATTATTTAACTTGTTTATCTTTACACACTAACATATCAAGACATCCTAAAAATTGAATGTGTAAAGTCTATATATAAATATCAATTTACCGATCCCAAATCTCATTTAGTATGTTCCATGTCTCGTCCGGGACCGTATACCGTCAAGGACGTACACGATCCCCGATTTCTTTGTATGGTCTTGGAACAACATGTCTTCCAACCACACTTTCAAATTTAAATATTTCATTGGGTCTTATACTTCCTCTGGGTTGGCCTTTCTTAGATAAATCATCTATGAAACCCTATATAAGCAAGTAAACACTACCTCATTTTCTAACCTAGAACTCCCAAGGCAAAGGCGCTAGAGCACTTACTTCATACTGATTGTAAAAGGCTTCCAAAGTCCATAAATCTCGAATTGCACATCTGCAGTCATTAGGGTAACACCCACATTAGGTATGGAGCTGAAAAATAGGTCAAAGCAGTCATATCTCTCATATATAAGCATCCAAACATCCTCTCTCCAAGTGTTTTAATAAGATCCAAGTCAAAACAAGCATGGTCAAAGCATTTTCCAAATTTGATTGATCTATCTAGATATCACATGCTAGGTGGAGAATGACGTGCGGTTTGAGGCCTCTTTGGAGTAGTGCCAACTTTGGCGGCGCACGAGGTGCCCACACCCTTTATAATGTTTGTTTTGCAGGACTCTTCATCCATTTCTAGGGTTTGAGATGATGATCGGTTCACACACAAAAGCTTTATTTCACGTGCAAAAACTAGGGTTTGGCAACGAAAGATAAATCTAGGAAGGTAAACAACCCGTAAAGTTTTAGAGGTTGCCTCAAAGAAGGTACAAAACTATATAGAAGGTCTTTGACCATATGGTACAGATCTTGACCATATTGTATGGCCCCAAACCAAGCACAATTACAATTCCATTCTAGTTTATGGGGTTTCCTAGGTTCATTTCTCCGCTTTTGTGTTTATACCCCATATCTTTCCAATATTTAGTCGTGGTAAGTTAAGTGCCTTTATACTTCTATTTGTACCTTTAATTTCATGTTAGGTTAAGTGGTGTGTTGCAAACTTCCTTATATGATATGAGTTGTAAATGTGATTTGGTGTTTATATTGTATCTTCTTTGTTAGATCAATAATAAACTCTTATATATCCTAAAGCCTAATTAATTTGACCTAGAAATTTAATTTAGGGTTAAACATTTTGGTGAAACCGCTTTTGATTGAACCCTTCACCTAATCTAGGATAATTTTAGTTCCTTGTATTAGGCCTATTGATATCAGTAAACCCTGGATGCCCTAGGGGTAATGTTGTTGTTCATTCTTCATTGTTTTATGTTATTTTAGATTTCTTATTCTCTTTCTCTTAGCTCTTGGTGCCGTATTTCTATAGTGTTATCTATCAACATTGTTCCAACCTACAAACTTCATATATCCTTCAAACGCAGAACTTTACATCCATCGTGCTCATAAGTTTCGTGAGGCATATTATGTCTCTTCCTTCGCAACATGCCCTAACCCAACTCCTCTCCTCCAAGGGTAGCCTCTACAATTCCAACAAACTAATTTTAAATATTCTGGGGTATCCTTTTTGCTATTTCTTTTGGTGTTGGAAACTCTGGGTAGAGTCCTCACATGTTTTTACCCATGTTTGCTTTCTTGCGCCCTATCTTTGTCATACCTCTCTTTACCCTATCTTTTCTTCCACCTTGTTGTGATGATGTATTTTGAGGCATTAGATTGGCAATAACAACTTTTCCATTGTATAACCATGCTCTTTTACCTTCATCTATTCTTTGCCTTAATTTTATCAAATTCTCCCTTTCTCTCATTTACTTGCATTGGGGTTAAATTTTCATCTAGAAAGAAATGTGAACCCTTCAAAAGTCTCTTTTTGCTTAGAAGTTGATGTTTGTCTTCTATTCTCATCATGACAACTTTGATAGGTCTATAACTCTTTTCACTTATCTTTTCAACCCTTCTTGCTTGACAGATTTGCCCTCTTCACTATAACTTGTCTCTTAGAAAATTGCTTGTAAGATTGAGAGTACTTTCATTTTTGCCATAGTCTCTTACTCCTTTAATAATTATTTTCTTAGTTGTCTCTTTGCCTTTCTTTGCATTCTATCCACATTTGAGTCTCTCTCACCACTCTTGTTGCACCTTCAACTATTAGAGCCCACAATTTGGTTTCTTTTGTAATGACTTCCTTTACCACTAGACTATGATTACTTGTTTGTTGGAATATTTGTGTTCTTACTTCTGCCAACTTTGAGTTTGTCAAACTTATGTTCATTTTTGCTGATTCATGCATGGCTTGCTAACCAATTTCATGTTTCCCTACTTGTAGTGCCTCTTGTAACATTACCACATGCTCTTTCTTCTACTAATGATCTATTTGTTACTTTGATCTCACAGATCTTGTAGTTATTTTCTTGTCCCCAAACTTCCATGCGCTCTACCCTGCGTTTGACATTTATAAGCTCTTGCACATATAGAAATGCTGACCACGAAAGAGGAGGTTATGGCGGAGAAGCAGCAACAACAGCAGGAGGATGCCCAGGCACGAAAGCGCGCTATACTTGACGCCATTGCTTCAGAATGTTACATTTCTCCTTCCCAGGAAGAAATTCTCAAGAGAATTCCCGAATGGGCTCCTTCGAATCGCAGAAGGAAAACCCTACAGATTTTCTGCCAATATCGCAACAAACAACACCGACATCCTCTCACCCCTCTGCCCAAGACAATTTCACAGTGGGCTCACATCCAACAATCGTGTACACCCCCAACGACGCAAAAGACCCGGATGAAAAGAAGAGGAAGAAACACAGCGCCCTACAGATGCCAATGAAGACGATGTTAAGGATAGCTTTGAATACAAGTTCGAGAGCGACCGTGATCTTTCCCTGAATACCCAGTCCCAGAATTATGCATATTTCACCAAACCCTTTACCCTGGATGGCCTTATTCTCAATGCCCATTGCTCATCCCCAATTAAATTGGATCTTCCCATTCCCGAAGCCTCTTCCGTCAGTTCGAAGAAAAGAAAATCGAACCCTAATAAGAAGATTAGCCCTAAACCTGTTCCTTGTCGCCGGATTCTGGACAAGGAGGAGAAAACCCAAACTGAGACCACCCTCATGCCAAATCTCTTCCTGATGTCCCCATCGACGTACCCATGCGTGCAACCCAAGTGGGTGCTGCAACATATGTTGCCCAATTTGACAGCCAACCGGCCCTAAATTTCAGCCCCATCTGCACGCAGTTGCCCTCAAATTGCAATATTCAGTGCCTCCAAAATCATGAGCAAACATATAGCCCAATGCCCTTCTCTGAAAACATAGCAGAAGAGCAGGGAGAAGCCCACGAGGGCGAGGGAAACAGGGCATGCAGAATTTTACCAACTTATTTCACAGCTGCCAGGGATACAATAACAGATTTGGAAAATGATACCCAAATCGGACTAGAAAGGGATAGCCAGCATGTTCCGAAGAAGCGGCGCAAAGAGACAAAACCTTTTCCAGAGACTCTCATGGATGTCATCATGAATTATTCAGGAGAATACCCTGTGGGGTTTGAAGATGTTGATATTGTTGAAGCGGCTATGAAGGCAGGTATGACCTTCCCACCACCACTTTCTCGACATTATTTCCAAACCTAGCCAATGTGGAAGTACACATACAGATCAGAAGTCCCTCTTTGCACGGTATGTAGCCTGCAATCCCGAGCAATTCTATTTTTACATCATACTTTGCAGAAAAAATTCCACAAAATCTTGGGACACATGCTTTGTTAATACTCCCAATTGCGTAATCTTCTTTGTTGTGGATGATATGCCAAATGTAAGAGAGTGGTTCCCTCCACGAGCATGTCAATCTCTGTAGAAAATTGAAAAAATATCAATCTCTACTTGACACGTAAAAACATAATAGTTGATAGTTTTGGAATGGACATGCACATTTTCTTCTTCTAGCAACCATTCTATTTGAAGAAACTGTGAATACCGAGTTTGTTTCATTCACCACATGCCATCATTCTGAATTTAGGTAATGCAATAGCCAAAGATGTTTACCTATACTAATGCTGAAAGGCACCTTGTTCAGCGATTGCACATATTTGTTCACATAAAACATTTTTGACAAACAGATGTAGAATCAAAAGTGCTAATGTACTTTGAAAAAGATGTTATTTAAAGGTCATCTCTTTGTTGAGTGATGTTTCTTCTTGGGCACGTGATATATTTGTGACAAATACAATCTAGAGAATTGAAAATCAACATCTGTTTTCCAGTTGCATGCAATTTTGACAACTTGGCACCTTGAGAGAGGCTGGGAATATTTTGAGTAAGTCTGCATTCAATCTGGAGCTTGTCATTATTTTTGTGGCTTTCTTCAACCTTTAGTGATCGCCTTTGATTTATGTGATTTGCACAATTCATTAATGGACTTGATCGAAATGTATTTTGCTAATAGTTGTATTCAGGGCATTCAGAGATTGTATTTGCTGTTTTTGGCAAATCATGAAGTTCAAGCATTATAATTTCTAAAATGTCATTTTTTCAGCTCTATAACATGAGCTAAATAGTATTAATTCATATTTGTTACTTGAATTGGAAGAATGAGGCATATTTGTTACTTGAATTGGAAGAATGAGGTTGCCTCTTAAATTAAGCATATGGAGTTCATTCAGTTTTTCTTTATATATAACACATTTTATTATGACAAGGATAATGCTTATCCCAAAGCTTTATACTTACAAGTTACAACCTATATTATGAAAATGAGAAACGGGGTTGGGGGAGGTTGTACATAAGAAATTGCCCTGCAATAATGTCACATATCCATATATAATGCGTGTTAAAGAGGGAAAAATATGTCCACAACAGAAAAATAGGAAATAAAGAGCAATTACTAAAAAAATTCTGAAATGAACCCAAAATGGCCTGCAACACTCATTCTAAGTTCTAACGGATGTGTTGCATAATAATCTGGTCTGAGTTTTGCACAGCGAAATAATAATAATGATTCAATTCATTATTCAATATAAAACATACAAATATAAAGGTTATGGTTTGCTATAAAATAGCAAACAACCATAAACCGGTAAATCTCTATGATTACTCAACAAACTTCTTAATGCGTGAGTTGTTACAACTCACTACTATTTTCCACACATTCGTTCCTAACAATATAATCACTCAAACAGATTAATATAATATAATGTACGCACTAAATAGGATATTTCCTAACATTGCATTAGGATATTTTGGCACCAAAATGTCACAGGAGGGCAAGCTATGTCTGTTTGTAATGCTAAACACATTGTTGACTGTTAACACGCGAAACAGGAACCCCAGATTTTGTTTCTTGTAAAATAGCTTATAACAGTTATTCAAAGAAGGCATTAAGTCATACAGTTCGACTCATTGCAGATGTACTAACAATCTGCATATAGACAACTAATCCAACAAGTCTTTAAGATTACCATAAACTCATCCTGGGAGGCCAATTAGCCAAAATCATAATAAAGGGAGAGAACATTCTGAATCGCGTACCTAGTAGACAGAGCCATATTAGTCATAAAAACTGTCTTCCTTCCATTCTTTATACAGGCTAACTATGCTTATGCGATTTCTTCTCCTCTCTCATCTGGTGCAGTGGGGCATTTTCGATTTGCTGAAGCAAAATCAGGTGGCTTGATGCACCATTTGTCCCATATTTTTTTGCTATCTGTAAACCAACTATTTGTGACATCATTTCATTATTTTTCTGTGAATCTTTCACCATGAACTTTGTGGCATGCACATAACTTCGACAATTTCATTAACAGCTTTATAAACATTTTAGCATAGTTATCATGTTTGAAAAGTTCGGGTAGTTCGCAAGGAAAAGAGTTTGGAATTTTGCAAAAGGTTTGGCTCAGGAAATTTACGAATCTAAAAGTTTATATATATATATATATATGTTTGTAAAAAAAAAACCAATTACACATAAAAATAAATAAATATATTATCTACTATAAATTGCACATAAACTATAAGAAATAAAAATAAAAATGATAATTTATTAGATGTTAAATAAGATAGATTTAAAATGATTATAAATATATAACTTATATGGAATAAAATTAGATAAATAATACATTCTAATATTACAAACTAAAACTATCTAATATTTACTCATCCCTAAAATTTTAAACTGATAATTATTAAATATAAAATATTAATTAGTAACTAATAACTTTATATTAAAAAACCTTAGCCTAAAATGTAAATACAATTTAGGGTCCTTAAAAAATCTTACTCTAAAATTTAAATACAACCTAATGTCCCTGCAATGTGACTGGCGACTAGAACATGACTGCAATGTTTGAGCGAGGGGCTCATACGTTTGAGCTAGGCCTGGGAAGTTTGAGGGACTGGTAAGTTTTAATGTTGCATGTCGAAGTTGAACAGTCCAAAAAACAGTTTGAACTTCCAAAGGCCCTAAATGCAAGTTGAAGGCTAAGCCTATCAGGTTGAACATCCACATTAGAGCTTGAACAGTAAAAAAATCACTAGTTAAAGGCTAAAACACATGTTGAAAAGTCCACACGCACAGTAGGCAGTGTTTGCAGTCGGCACACATGTTTTTCTTTATATGTTTGGGTATTAATGTTTCTTGTATTGTTTTTGTTTTAGGTTGAAGCTTTTTTAATATAAATGTTTTAATTTTTTAATTAAAAAAAAAAAAAGTTATATTTGACCAAACTTGTCCAGTCAGACTGAATAGTACGGTCCGAATTGAATTTTCACCATTTTCGTTAGAACCTAGTAACTATGCATTTTAGTGTTTGTTTTCCGTTTGCTAATTGTGAATGTTCTGGTTCAAATTTCTAACTCTTACTAGAGCTGTTTGTTATTTACATTGGTAACTTTTCCTTGTTCCGATTGAAATTTTTTGTTTTAGGATATTTGGTTGTGGGAACTTACTGGTACTTGCCTTATCAATTTGGTATATGATTCAGCTACTACAAGAGCTCTACTCTTTTACTTCTGTTATGAGATTATCCCAATTTCTGCTTTACACTGCTGCCAACCAAAATACACTTAACTGCAAAAAAAAGCAAAAATGCAGTCTCACCTTAGAACCAATCTGCTTTCAAATATATGATTGCCCTTGATGAAGTGGAATTCTGGGAATTCAATTGTACAACCTCTTCCGAATGCTGGGACTTACCTGCAAACAATCTCTAAAATCTACGCTATATAGAAGGTAAAAAAATGAAAACCTGTTTGAGAATTAGATGCACAGAAACACAGTCATCACTGATCAAGTAAATTGACGAGCAGCTTACATTAAAGAACATGGTAACTATTCATTTTAGTGTTTGTTTTCCCTTGCTAATTCTGAATGTTCTGGTTCAAATTTCTGATTCTTACAAGAGCTGTTTGTTACTCACATTGAAACTTTTCCTTGTTCTAATTGCAAATTTTGGTTTTAGGAAATTTGGTTGTTGGAACTCACTGGTAATCAATTTGGTATCTGATTCAGCTACTACAGCGGCTCCACTCCTTTACTTCTGTTAGGAGAATATCCCAAATTCTTATTTACACAGCTGCCTACCCAAATGCCCTCAACTGCAAAAAAAGCAAAACTTCAGTCTCACCTTAGAACCAATGAGCTGGCAAATATATGAATGTTCATGCTGAAGTAGAATTCTGGGAATTCAATTCTACAACATCTTCCAAATGCTGGGACTTATCTTCAAACAATCTCTAAAATCTGCACTACACAGAAGTTAATGAAAAGCTGTTTCAGAATTAGATGCACAGAAACACAGTTATCATTAATACATGAGGAGCTTCCATAATGAAATACAAATGATAAGCTTATACAGCAGATCCAAAGATTAAACCAAACGAGGCGTATAGTCCTGACTTGCAATCACCACAAAATGAGATAGACTCGTCTTTTTTTCCCAGCTCCATCCTAGAATCAAACAAAAACAACAAATACAGATTTTTGTGTATTTTATGTCAAGTTCCTAGTGCAGATCTGGAAAGTGCGACTAGGGTTAAAGAGAAACATCAATGTAAAACATGCCCAATAAAAATACTTCTGATTTCTAATGACTGCCCAGATTTTTGAGGGCTGAATTACACAGAAAACTGAACTTATTATAAACTGAAATAACCCAGAAAATCAGATCTGAAGTCTGTTATAATTCAGATTGAAAACCTTCAAAATACACCTCAGAAATGATAAAAAGTACAGCGATCAGTTTACAGTCTGATGACAAACATTTGACAAATATCTTGGATAAAAATACCTCTGAATTCGCTGCCAAAACTGCTTACAATGGACCGACCCAACTGCTGGTTGCAAATCACTGAAAAACACCTTCAAATCTCTTTACACACACGGCTGAACTGAATCTGGAAATCTGATAAATAACACTAGGAATTTCTGAGTGAAATCCCCTCTCAATCTCCTGGGGTTTTCGTCCGCAAGAGGTAAATTCACAAGGGTTTTCGTCCTTGGAATTTCTGATAAAAGCTCAGAGCTCTTAGCAATGCAAAAGATGATAATAAAAATCTGGATACTCCCATACAAGTCGACTTGTTTATTTAAAGGGAGATCAGCCAACTACCACCCTCAAATCGGCCAATCAAATTGTTTCATTCTCCTATGTTGGTCGCATTTTCCTTTTTTTGGGCTGATTGGCACATTCTCCCAAAAATGATTCCCAAGGCAAGTCGCATTTTCTCCTTTCTAATACAATTACTTTTAATTGTATTTTGACATTTTAATTTATTATTAACTTTATCATTTATTATATGTGCTTTTCATAATATTATTATTTTTTAGAAACAATAGCACCATATAATAAAAATAATAAAGTTATGTCACCCTTAAAAACTCCCCTTTGGCCGTCGGGTAGACATAAAGGGCCAAAGGTCTTTGATTTGGAAAAGGGGACATTACAGTCCTCCCTTCCCGAGATTGCTTGCCCCCAAGCAATCATAAACTGCAACTCTGCATTCTACCCGTTCCAGGATCCCAGACCAGCCGAAGCTTTTTTAAGAGCTTCATATGCACTATACAATGCTGCTCAAACACTGCAGAAAAAAACTTATGTAACTTACTTGTCATTAGTGAAACTAGCGTCCTCATGTATGCTTCGAACTTGCCGCACTCTTCATCACCTCCTTGCTGGTCCGTGCTGATATGCAGTGAAAAATCTGCATAGATGTCCTCACGAGATGATTCCTGGTCCCAAACTATCATAGACTTAGCTGCCATTTTATGGGGCAGCGTGTACTTGAGTGCTCTTAAGGTGACTTGTTTCCCATTGTGTTGGAAACTCAACTCCATAGTTTCCACATCTTGAGTGACTCTTCCCAACGAATGAAGCCATTGCATGCCAAGAACAACATTGTTATCTTTTAAATCCATGACATAGAAATCATCACAAAGTGTATACTCACCAAAGAAAATGCTAACTTGGTTGACCTTCTTCTTGCATGGAAGAGTGAGACCTCCTGCTATAGTCACATCAAAGCCTTCAAAGTTATCACATTGTAAACCTTTTTGGTCTACCAAACCTGCATCCAGGAAGTTGTGTGTAGATCCACTATCCAGTAGTGCCATGATCCTACACCCGAACATTGTGCCTTCAAACATGAATGGATTATACTTGGGTGCTCCCGAAAGATAGGTGAGTCTACCCTCATTTGCAATGCCTGGTGTTGGCTGCTCCTGTTCATCCTCGGACTCTTCATCCTCAACCTTTATGAGATGGATTTTGCCTTTCCCAAGACACCTATGCCCCGGCTCCCACGGATCATTGCAATGAAAGCATAAATTTTTCCGGCGAAGCTCACTCTTTGAAACAGTCTCCCTCTTGGGTGTAAACTCAACCTTCAAGAAGTGGGCTGCTCTTGTTGTTCTGATTTTTCCTCCTTGATGTTCTTCCTTTGGGGCTGCACTGGAGTAGTGTCTAAGTCCAAGGCTGTCCGAATAGCCTCATGCAAAGTAGTAGGCTTAAGAGCCTTGACCAATCCTCTCAGCCTGTCATGAAGTCCTTCAATGAACAACATCACCACTCGCCTCTCAGGCATCTCTGGCACCATCACTGCTATACGTTGAAATTCGTTGATGTATGCATCAACGTGTCCACTCTGTCGAAGTTGTGCCAAGTCCCTATAGTAAAGCTCTACATCCCTGCGATCAAATCTCGCAATCAGCTTCTCACTAAACTCCTTGTATGATTGCAGAAGATCATGCCTCTGAGTGATAAGCCCATGGTGCCACCAATCATACGCTACTCCCTCAAGGTGCAACGTGGCAAATTGGATAGCCTCCTACTCCTGCATAGGCTTGAGAGTGAGATATGTGTCGAGCTTGTGAATCCATGCTCGCACTAATCTTTCCACTACCATCAAATGTGGAAAGGGTCACCTTGTTGGTGGCCTGCTTCAACTCCCTATTCTGTTGTTCTCTAGGCCTCTGTACTGTCTAGCTCTCAAGCTTTCCCTCCTTTGAGCACAATACTGATGAAGGGGAAAGGCAGTCCGAACCTCCTGTGGTAGGGCTCTCCACTCATCATGCGCTGCCATCACAGTATCTTGAAAGGCTATGTCTTCAAATGGCTCCTCAACTAATGGTGGTTCCTCCTCTGCGAATCTAGGCTGCATAGGTCGATCCGCAGTCCTCGTGGGTCTCCTTTCCTCTGTATATCTCCTATCACGTGGAGGAGAACCTCTCACGCTACCCACTTCAGTAGGTACCCTGACTGTGCCTTCTGTGGCTGCTGGCTATGGACGCAGATCTTTCCCTTCTATCATGTCGATTTCTTGTTCTATCCATAATCAAATTCTCCATCAGTTGTCTCATAGTCTGCATCATCTCCTGATGGGAATCGATCATACCGCTGAAAAGAGCATCTGGATCAGGTCGCTCTCGTCGTGGAGGAGTGTGTGAATCCTCCCTTCTGTCCATAATTCTGGAACCACTTCCAGTATTCAGATCTGTTTGAATACGAGCCTGACTCCTTGTATAATATCGGTGTGGCCCAACTTCTGTAGGCTGCATAAAACAAACCCAAACAAAACCCTCCAGGTGGGAGGATTGATGCTCTGATACCACTGAAAGATCCCTAGATGGATCCTCCTTACACTCTAATGATTTTTATCAAACAAAAACAGCAAATACAGATTTTTGTGTATTTTATGTCAAGTTCCTAGTGCAGATCTGGAAAGTGCGACTAGGGTTAAAGAGAAACATCAATGTAAAACATGCCCAATAAAGATACTTCTGATTTCTAATGACTGCCCAGATTTTTGAGGGCTGAATTACACAGAAAACTGAACTTATTATAAACTGAAATAACCCAGAAAATCAGATCTGAAGTCTGTTATAATTCAGATTGAAAATCTTCAAAATACACCTCAGAAATGATAAAAAGTACAGCGATCAGTTTACAGTCTGATGACAAACATTTGACAAATATCTTGATAAAAATACCTCTGAATTCGCTGCCAAAACTGCTTACAATGGACCGACCCAACTGCTGGTTGCAAATCACTGAAAAACACCTTCAAATCTCTTTACACACACGGCTGAACTGAATCTGGAAATCTGATAAATAACACTAGGAATTTCTGAGTGAAATCCCCTCTCAATCTCCTGGGGTTTTCGTCCGCAAGAGGTAAATTCACAAGGGTTTTCGTCCTTGGAATTTCTGATAAAAGCTCAGAGCTCTTAGCAATGCAAAAGATGATAATAAAAATCTGGATACTCCCATACAAGTCGACTTGTTTATTTAAAGGGAGATCAGCCCAACTACCACCTTCAAATCGGCCAATCAAATTGTTTCATTCCCCTATGCTGGTCGCATTTTCCTTTTTGGGCTGATTGGCACATTCTCCCAAAAATGATTCCCAAGGCAAGTCGCATTTTCTCCTTTCTAATACAATTACTTTTAATTGTATTTTGACATTTTAATTTATTATTAACTTTATCATTTATTATATGTGCTTTTCATAATATTATTATTTTTTAGAAACAATAGCACCATATAATAAAAATAATAAAGTTATGTCACCCTTAAAAACTCCCCTTTGGCCGTCGGGTAGACATAAAGGGCCAAAGGTCTTTGATTTGGAAAAGGGGACATTACAATATACACTTATAACTGGGTTTTGGAGCTTGGTAATTTTTTGAGGTGGAGAATATAGTTGAAGATGACCTACGAAGGGTTAAATTCTCTGAGAAAGAGATGACAGCCCATGTAGTTTTGTGGTGTGATCACATGCAAAGGTTTTCATTAGACATAAAGGGCCAAAGGTATCTGCAAGTGGGCAAAATGGGTGTCAGATTTGCAGACTATTCTTTTGTAGTCTGTGCTTTAAGTAGGAGATGCCACTCTTGAAGATGTTTAAATAGTTTTTAAGACTTAAGTGATTAATATGATGAGGTGATTTCTTGACCAAAATTATTGAGTTTAATCATCCCATGATTAGAAATGGGAATCCTTTTTAAAAGTATTTGTCAAGGTTGTCTAGGTGAGCAGGTGCGGGGTTCACAAGGTGCGGGCTTCCAAAACATGGGTATGTGGGTGCGAGGGTACGCAAGGTGTAACAGTGCAAGGGTATGCAAGGTGTGCAGGTGCGAGGGTACACAAGGTGCGGTATGTGAGGGTATGCAATGTACAAGGGTGCAACCCATTAAAACTTGGCTATGCTAGATACACTCATTAGTCATTGCTGAATTAATGAATCATTAAACATAAATTTAAAAACATTAATGATAAAACATGAGATTATCTTGAAACTTAGCAAAATTTAAACTTCAAACTTCAAAGTCAAACATTGATATATGTCATGAGATAATCACAAAATATTAAATAATATCGAAAGTATTGAAGAACTATTTGTTACTACTACAACTAGTAACTTTAAATCAAAATAACAAACTTATATAGTTTTCATATGGCATCAAGACAAGTGAAAGAACTAGAAGGCTATGTAGCATCTAAATTGGAGAGATCCTCATCCACATCATCATTGTGCATCAATTGCTCAAGGAAATTCTCAATCTCAACATTCATTTCGACAGGTGGAGGATCATCAACAACACTCAACTCTGAAAGCCCATCTGCAAGAATCTCCTCATCTAAACTAGTGTCCTCGGGTTCCACATCCCATTGCCTAGAAGGCCCCTCTTTGTAGCCAGGATCTTGACGTGATATCAATCGAAGGCTGCTATGGATGAAGACCAAGTTCTCTGCTCTCTTGATTCAAGACAGTTTCTCTTCACATTGTGAATAAAACCATATGTGCTCCAGTTCCTCTCACTAGTAGACGAACTTGCCACCTGAGATAGCAAGGGAATGGCAAACCTCTGCAACTATTTAGAATAATCTTCAACACAAAGTGTTCACCAATTAGTAGGATCCTTCATACTAAATGAGTCTTTGCATCCATGGATGCAAAGTCAACACGTCATCGAACAAAGCAAACACTCTTTGCTTCCTCACCATTTCCATATATCTTCCTCACATTTCATGAAACCATGTGCTACCTCTCCATCAACAAATGGTGGCCTCTTTTTGTTTTTTTAATGTCATACCACTTTGGATTCAAGGCATAGGCAGCCATGTGTAAAGGTGTGTTGAGGTGATTCCAAGTTACAAGTATCTTTTCCTCCATTGTTTGTAATATTCAGGGCTCCTCCTATCTGCATTTTTTTAATCCTCTCACACATGGAATCAATGGTCTCATAAATTTCCCCCAGCAAGGAGAATTTGTGTCTGCATAGCGGATGACATCTACTATGGGCTGCAAGACATCGGTAATAATGTATTTCACCTCAAACCAAAATGCATCATCTAGAATCAACCTCTTGACTTCCATGGCACTCTCACCATAAGATAGCCGCCAATTAGACCACATGTCACTAATAATCATGCTACTTAGTGCACCACACTCCTCAAGCCATCTTTTAAGAAGGATAAAGAAGCTAGCAAACCATGTATCACAAGGTTTTAGTAGCTCAACCTTTGCATAGGCTCGATACATGGCTTGTGCTTGTTGATGGTTACATATAAACATTTGTATTTGCCTCCCTTGTGCAATGTAAGGAGCAACCCAATCAAACTTTGAAATGTCCTTCAAAACATTGTTCATGGCATGAACTGAACAAGGTGTCCAATAAATATGTTTGTATCACTGCTGAACTATCAACCCTGCAGCTTTACATACAGGGGCTGCATCTGTAACAACCTAAACAATATGTGATGGACCAACCTCCTTGATTGCGGTACACAACAATTCTGCTTGATAGGTGGCATTCTTCTCTTGAAGAGTACAATCAATAGCCCTCAAGAAGAGTGCAATCAAAATCCCTCGAGAAATATAAACCTGTGGGACAAGAAACAATTATTTTTGATAGGAGAAAGAGATTTCTCAACTCTCAGCTTCTCTTGATCTAAAAGGGTGGTGCGGAGCTTGCCGTATGTGGGAGGCTTGTACCCTTTAGACCCTCATTGATGGCATGCACCATCTCATGGAAATAAGGAGAACGGGCCACATTGAATGGGATGCCACATGCATAAAAGAATCTGGCAATGGCAACATCCATCTTATCCCTAGTATCATTGTCAAACAAAGATGTGATGGAGGGAACACTGTTTTTTTACCATTGGAAGTGTACAAGGAGGGATCATTTGTGGCTTGCTTCCACTTCCACCCACAACATCACCACCCACAACCAAAGATTGGGACTCACAACAATCATTGGTTTCAAAATCATCATTTGGAACACTAGGTTCTTTAGATCTGATTTCTCTCATTAATATGGGATCTGCCTTTGTTTTCTTGTAAACTCCCACATTGTAAGTGAGACCACCCAATAAATGGGCTTTGACTCGTGAATAACTACCCCGCAATCCTCACAACACAGGTTACATCTGACATGCTTTGTGCCCCACGTTTTATTTTGTCTAAAACCGTGCAGTAGTCCCATGGTGGATATTTACTCGTCTTTGTCAGAAGCCATATTTCAATTTGATATCCCGTTTTTGTTAAAAATAAAAATTCCAAATACATAAAAAAGATATTATATCTTGAATTTTTCTAAATGAAAAGTAAAACTAACATTTAAAAATCGGAGCACAAAACAATTCACAAACAGCTATTTCTTTTTATAGCTATTCAACTATAACATTTCCTATGCATGGACCATAATAAATATATTAAACATTCAAATTTAATAGTAAATAACAATACTTATTGCTCACTTGTTTATCTTCAATGCTCACTGCAAACCCAAATGGAACAGCCACATGCAACCTTGAAAATAAAATTGCAAATCTGGGGATGCCAAATAAAATAAATGGAGCAGCAAACTTGAAGTTGAATGCATCAGATCTGGGACGTCATAACAATTACATGGAGCAACCTGGGACTTCACCATGAATGGTGAATCCTCAGAGGTCATAAAAACTCACAGTTGAGACTGCAAATTGTGGTGGCTGGACTGTAAATGGTGGCAACTGAGCTGTAAATCGTGGTTGGTCTGTATTTCTTTGTTTTTATCATTGTTTTGCATTTTTCGTTTGCCTTTTAGTTTTTACATTGACGCTTTTATGATTTTATCTTATAAGGATTTCACACTTGCTTTTAGTTTTTAGTGTTATGATTCATTTATTTTTAAAATATTTTTGTTGTCTAAACTGTAGGGTGTGGGAGGAAAGATTAAAAACGCACCTGGGTGTGTGGGGTGCATGAGCCATACAAAAAAGGTGCTTTTCATACCCGCACCTGTGTGCCCGTGCACGGTGCATCCCCAAAAATACCTGGGTATGCGCACTTGGACAACCCTGATATTTGTTGTTAGATGGACTTCTTTTTGTGTCATGCAATTGTGCACTTCTACAGGTTCATTGAGAGAGAACTAGATATGAGTCGTTAGACTATACATGTAACCTATAAGCAAAAAGACTTGTTTGTGCAAGTATGTTTCATGCAAAACTTTTTTAAGAAAATGCAGATGTTATCCAATTTGGATGAGAAGATGAATAGGAAGCTACAAGGTATCTTATGAGAGTGTTTCAAATTCAATATGGTTGAATAAGGCAAAGCTTCATCGTGTGGCACAGGTTTTTCAGTATGCATAAAAATGGAGGTGTTTTGATTATTTCACGCACATCCACATAAAAGCAATCAATGTATCCTATTTCAATTTATTAAATAAATACAACAGTGATAGTAATTTGAACCTGAAGTAGAGTTAATATGATAATTTCTAGAGTGAGAAAGTAGAGATAAAGTTAGATAATGCACTATGGAAAGATCCAACCTGATTTTGCCGGAATGAGGAATGTACAGTGAGCACAGGTACCTGGAATCAACTCAGGAAAGTGTTGTCAAGTTTCTGGTAGAAGAGATAATTTGGAACTGTGTCTGGACACTATTGCAAAGGAAGAAAGTGTTGTCATATGACAGTGGCGGACGATAGTGTCCTAGATGTTTGACAGGTCTGCCAACTTTTGAAATTGTTTGCCCATATTTGCAATTTGGATTTAGGGCACTTGGGAACTGCGATCTGATGCAACAAAGCGTGTGCGATCTCTCCTTTGTTCAAAGTCTAGCAATGGACTCAAACAACAATGCACAGTGAAAATTCTGTAGGAGCTATTGGACTTGACCGACCTTAATACTTCCCCAAAGCAGGTGAGCACTGTACTAAATGCCAATATCCTAAATGGGGATCAAACTGTGTAGTTCTCCCACTTTCTATATGAACGCACAACTATGAAAACAATGTGCAATCTAGAATGATCTCTTCTTTGATCCCTAACACTTGGTGCCATGCAACTTCGACCCTTTGTACTTTAAATTTTAGCTTCGTTGATTGCTCTAGGGCTGCACTTGGAAGATTTGAGATGCATATATGCCTTTTCTAAATGAACCTTCAAGATGTGTGGATGTCAAGAGACGATAATGACCTATGGGGTCATTTGTATTTATAGGCAACTCTTTGTTAATTTTCTGCCATAGCAGATCCATGAATCAACTTATCAAGTTTAGGCTGACCTGATGAAAATGCTCATGTTTTAAAACTAGCTGTTGGCCACCCTAGGAAACTATCGTAAGAGGACACTTCCGGTGGAAGACAATGTTCAAGGTGTACGGTATTGTTTGGAGACAGAAAAGGGATTTGTGAAATGGAAAATGTCTGTGTAGAATTTCTAAGGTGTTACTGTATAGACTAAGATGATCCTTAGTATAACTAGCAAATAGAGCTGGTTAAGACGATGTATGGGTAATCGAATAGGAAGAAAGTGTGATAGAGTTAGATATATGTCAATAGTCCAAGTGTGCCAAAACCGATGTTGCCAAGTGTCAAAAGACCAAATTTAAGTTTCTATAATTGCCCCCTTAATACTAGATTAAAAGGATAAACAAATATGTGTACTTGTGATAACCACAATGGGTGTTGAAGGTGTAACGGGAATGCCCTGTTGTCTGATGTGAAAATCTGCAAGTAATCATGAATAGGTTAATGTTTCATAATGAAAAGCAAACTGAAATTTATGAACCTTTGAAAAATGTTGACGTTAGAAAAACAAAGGAATGAATACCCCTGAAGGTATGTGAACCAAGTTGTCACTTTTGAACTTTTGGAGAGCATCACTGCTGAAAGAAAGCGCTTAGGAATGTAAATGCCCAAATTGAAAGTGAAGCCGGTTGTGCTAGAAGTTGAGAGGTGCTGATGTCCCAACTTCTCAGGTGTTTGAATAACCCACCTTGTAATGGGAATGTGGTACAGCTTGATTCTCTTCTTGGCCAAAGAATCAAACAAGGGTTTAAATAACAACCGTTACTTACGGGGTTTTGAACCAGACTTGTATGAAAAGATGGATCTTCCATTGGAGGCGAAAATAGACCCGACGTGTGCTTACAAAGTACCATTGTTCTCCATTGATTGCCAACTTTAAAATATAGTATCTGAATATGGATAAAATCCATGTCCCATGTGATTAACTGCCCCTCAATTTGAATGTGTTCACTCAATAACGTGCATATGGTGCCTCATAATCATAAATATGGTCCCTCAATGTGGATGAAATTTATGTCCCCTGTGGTCAAATGTCTCTCAAAATCATATAGAATGCCTCAAATGCGATCATCTATCCCTCAAAATTATGTAGAATGTCCAGATATGGATAAAATCCAGTCTCATGTGATCATGCGAGTTTCAATAAGCTCAATTTGACCCCTTTGAACCATATAATGCGTCTCTCAAAGTGAAATGCTCCATCTAAGATAATGTGAATCTCTTAAACAAGCCATTGTATGCCCTCATTTTGACTGAGGGATGAAGCGTGTGAATCACTTATTTCAAAAGAAAGAATTATGTTCCCCATGTGTAAAGTGTATATAAAGATAAAACAAGAGCTGACCATGGAAAATAAGTATACAAACATGGTAGGATGTGACATCATATAAATATTTGATCATTGCAAGCACGTATGAACCCTGTAATCTAAAGCCTGTGCATTTGTTTGTTAGTAGCATATAAGATATCATTGTGTAGGAATCAATTAGAGATAGATGTCAATATTACTAAGATATAGCAATGAAGCTCACAATAGTAAGTGTCCCAATATGTGCATGATGTATATCATGCACACATCAATATTAGTAAATAACTAACAATAGAAATATGTTTCATATAGGTTGTGACACTAAGCATGTAATGACATCTAGTAAAATCAAAAGGATACTCGACACAATTGGTACACAACATGACACAAGCATGCATTTGAAACATACAATCTAAACATGCATAAGAATAGAACAAGCAATAACTATACATCAATTACAAACACCATAAGCATCAATTTAACAAGCATCAACAAGTAAGCTTAGAGCAAGCAATGTTAGTACCCATAAGCAATCAATGTCATCATCATGTATGTAATGAAGTACAATATCTATATAAGTTAACACTCTAGAGAGATAAGCAAGAGCAAGTCATGTATAGATACTAAAAGTGGCTCAATAATCAATGGACTCACATGGAAATATAGAACTGAAACATTTGCATAGGATGCCCCCTTCAGTAAACAGGTTACCCTCGGGTGTGATCAATCTCAAACATCTATGCATCCATGTTTATCACCATGTTTATGTGTAAGTTGTAGATCTCACATCTAACTCCAAATTTTTGTATATGCCTTCTCTCAGCATATTGCTTTCCCATCTAATCCTCATGTTGATCTTGTTATTTTTTTAACAATGATCCAACATTGGACATCATGATTCACATTTACAATGTGGGCGTCAAGCGTACTTTAATTGATAATGGATCTAGAACTCAATATTTGTCCCATGTCATTCCTTGAAAAGATTGGTCTTTCGGTTGCTAATGTTAGTCCATCATGTCTTTCTCTTCGTGCCTATGATGGATTTGTTCGTCCATGCTTAGGTCACATTACTCTACCTATTACGGTTGGACCAAAACTCTTAACATAGTTTTATTTGTCATTAACTTCCCTATTTCATACAACTATTTACTTGGTAGGCCATGGCTTCATGCCATGCAAGTGGTTCCCTCTACTATACATCATTGTGTTAAATTCCTACATGAGGGTATCGAGTATACTATTTTTGACTATCATCCATACAAATATTGTGACCATGATCCAAATACTACACTTCCTACTCCATGAACCGATATTATTGATGAACCCCAACCTATGGATACTTTGCCTCATTTTCCACTTTGCTCAAGGTGTTATCTGCATGATAGATATTGTCTCATCTATGCCATTGCCTCCGCCTGTTATTACTACTGCTATGATTCTTTATCGGGGGTATGTCTAGTCTATGGACGTTGATCCATCTCCTACACCTTCACATGGGTCATCTCCATTAGCATGCCCACCATTTACATGCACACTTTTCATGAATGACTCTTATTGGGAACATATTCCATTCGATCCTACTTTATTTGAATCTGTATGCACACATGATGGGTTGACTCGGCTAGGCTTTATAGTTGACAACATCTATCTTTTGCCTTATGATCATCATCTCTACCATGGGTTTATTCACATCACCACTGCTTATGGTATTTGAGTATTTTATCTCACAGTCTTTCTTGCATATGCTCCTCTTACTTCTCCACTCACGTTGGGACAGTCTTGGCTTCATTACATTGGGGGCACATTAGACCCTGATCATATTGATATCTCATTTCCTATGCACTTTTGTCATGTGTTCATTTGCAACAGTTGTTTTCTTGGCTATATATAGAATCTCACTCGCTGGTATGCACACGGTGTAGAAACAGAATCACACACTTTTGGTATTATTTAGTCTCGGTCTCATATTACTATTCATATGGTTTTTGAGTGAAGAAAGTGATAATTAACCCATGTCCTTTGGCCATTTTGCATTATTTGTTGTTGTCACTACCGACCTTCCGCATGTACTCGCCCAATTAGTTTTACCATTTAACATCATTTTAGCTTTGACAGAGGTGTCCAACCCAATACTAGGGCGCCCTAGGCACCCTGGTCCCATTATGGGCGCTTTGATCCTTTTTACACTTTCTCGCCACTTTTTGGGCACTTTCTAACTGTTTTAGCTTTCTATCTTTTTGTGGTTGGTCTTTTTAGGTTTAATTACAAAATTAGAACAAGAGAACCATATAAATATAAAGTTATGAGACCATAATGAGGGACCAAGAACTAGTCACTACTATCACCACCTAAGGTTGCATCCATCAAAGGCTCCATTTGCATCCATCTAGCTCTATCACAAGGGACAAAGTTGGTTCATCTACATCACACTGCATACGAGGGAAGTTTAATCTATTCCATCCACAATTTTACTACATTTCTACATCTAGTTATAGCTCACTACTTCACAAAGTGTGAATGTCACAAAAATACCTAGGGCACGGCTTTCACACACTCACCTAGAACTACATTTGGGTTTGAAATGTAGTATAGTGCTTAGTTAGTAAGTCCAACATTGTGGCCGCTGAGGACAGTCTGACCCCTTTATATTCATCTTTATTTTTTAGGGATTTGATGCATGGCTTGGGGTTTTTAAGGTCTTTTCTTCATCATTGATTACTAGTGACATTTGACGCAGTTCAACGACATTAGTGCGATAAGAAGCGAAGGAAGGTAGTCATCTAGTGACACCTCGGAAGAGGTTTACAGAGCATTTTCACAGACTAGGGCACCCAGATCTAAGACCAGAGTGCCCCAGGTGCCCCAATCCCTCTCCAAGCGCCCTAGTCCAGCCTACCATTCTAAATTTGTGCTTTTTGGAGCTTCTATGCGGTTGTTTTCGCTTTTATTCTTTTGGTTCATTATGTGACATAGTCCCAAACTGTCGTTGAATCAACTAAGATCCTTATAACCCTACTTGTTGATTAGGGTTTAACATTTATATTTACTTAGTTGCTTGGGTCATTTCCTTTTATTAGTTAATTCATCTATTGTTGTGCATATTAGATTAACTTAGAATAAAATCACATTTTTAGTTAATCATTTTGGTGAACCTGACCTTCGAATACCCTTTCTCTTTAGGATTTTTCAGCATATGTCTGTCACTCGTAGTAGTCATTTTGGGTCTTTTCAATATTGTGAGCTTCCTTCATTTACCCGTAGGGTTTCCAAACCAATGGTGATATCCATACTTTTGTAGCTACCACTAACAATCCTTTAGATAACTCGAACAATGTTCCTCCCCATGAAATAGAAGCGTCTGATAGTGAGAATTCCTACAATGAAGACACTAATGTCGACCAAGAACAACTAAACTCTATTACTAATTTTTGACAAGCTTTGCGTGATAATCCCACTCATATTCCAAATGTTTTACATGCTTTGATCACTGCTAAGAAAAATCATGATGCTTCAACCTCTATGGTTGCTCATCCTTCGGCTCCCATGATCTCTACTCCATTGATTTATGTTTCAGCTCCTATTCCTACAACTTCCGCTCCCACCATTCATCCTAGCACCCCTAATATGCAGCTTGGCTCTTCTTCGAATACTCCTGATTTAAACTCTTTATATCAAGATTTACAAACCCAAATTTGCCAGCTCCGTTGCCACTTCTCGTGCATCACCATCTTTAGACTCTACTGCACTATTGCATACTCCTTTTGCACATGTTATATCTGCCTATCCATTACCGCCTAATTTTATCTCTCCAAATTTACCAATCTTTAAGGGCCATCAAGATCCATAAGAGCACCTCCATACTTTCCATGTAGCATTCCTAGACTATACTGACGACTCTGCATACTAGTTAAACTCTTTCTTCATAGCTTACAAGATTATGTAATCCATTGGTTTTATGACCTCCCTATCCATTCAGTAACCTCATTCACCTATTTCACTGATGACTTTCTTACACACTTCTTTATCAATATCGGTTCTATAATATATTATGCTCATCTTACACAACTCAAACATATGGATCTAATGAACATTTCACATAATATGTCTCGAGGTACAAGAATAACCTAGCTAAGATGACGAATGTGCTCATGGACTATGAGCTTCAAGACTTATCCATTCAGAGTATCCTACCGTCTCTCTAGGAGAGTGTTCTCTTTAGACTTCTCCTTCATTCGACTAACTCTGTCATACTCTTAAGCTACGTGAAACCAAACTCTTAGCTATAGGAAAGCTCAAGTATCGAAACAAGTGTCATCCTCTATACGCTTTCAAGGTAAATCAACATTTAATCCATCTACAACTAAACCATTAGATGTAAAAGTCATTGTCAACACAATATCTACTAATAAGGAGATTCAATCGTAAATACATCAGCGTATATTTACTAAGTTTAACATTCCCCCGTGTATTTTACTACCACAACTTATCAAAAGTAATCTCATCACACTTCCCTCTCTACTACAAATAGATCCATCTCACCCAAAAACATAATTTCGATGAACATTCCCATTGTGACTATCATCAGTGTGTCGAACACTCCACAAATCGTTACTACCAACCACGATTTCTCATTAAGGGTTTAATTGAAAATGGTCAAATCGAGCTTTGAATCTATAAGTCCTCCACCTTTCAATGAAAATCATAAGCTCAAAATCTTTAATAACCCTCTCCCTAAACATGACACACACACGACTGACTCGTCGGCTAATTACGTATATCACGCAGTGCCTCCTCCTACATTAGGGGCTCTTGATTTATTAGTTACACATGCTAGTGCATGTTCTATTCCACTTCTTAAGGCTATCGATTATCCTCTATCCCAAATTGCATACCCTTTGAACAAACCATATGGTGTCATTAAATTATATGTTACGGTTGGTCCTCTTACTATGGTCGTGACTTTCCTCATTGGAAACACAAATCGACGCCAGTTGTGACATGTTACTCGTTCTCAACTGGATTCGTAGGTCTCAATCTATCATCTCTATGAACCATTTGTGGCTCAAATTTATTCACAACAACCAGGTTATTTCTATTGATGGTATACCTCCATCTACTCCGTGGTCACCATCTCCTTGAGTATCGACTACTGCACCTCCTACATCACACTCTATGTTACTCAAAGTGCAATATACTCCTAGCTCACCTACTCGCACATTACCTACATGACTCCACCACTTGGTTAGTCCTACACACAGAGATAAGCCCATTCCTAGGACAAGATTCTGCGTCTCGACGTAGATCACCACCTCAGTTTATTCTACGTGGGTGTCCATCACTTTCGTGTTCAACATTACATATGTCTCCATCACTGACACATTTTGCTACGCCACGACATTCATCATATATTCATCCATCGCATGCATATAGACATCATGGAACAATACTTTAATTTGCACAATATATTGGATGATGTAATGGTTGAGATAACTTCACTACATTTAGAATTTGAACCATATCAGTGGTACCAATGGATGATGAGTGACAAAAAGGGAATATTATTAGTTGGGAGGAATTTATTAATGACTTAGTAGCCCACTATTAGCAGCCATGGAAGGGAAGTAACGAATCTTAAACAAACAGGATCTGTAGCCGAATATAATGTTGAGCATATGAGATTAGTGATCCGGACTCCAAAAGCAACACCTTACCAGAGACTACAATTTTACATCAATGGACTAAATGATCAAGTTAAGCATGATGTTTGTTTGTTGGAACCATGTATAGTTAGGAAAGCTATGCAACAAACACTACACATTGAGCAACAAAACTCGGCTACTAAGAGATTCACACAAGGTCAAACTATGGAATGGAGAGATAAAAATGTGATTAATAATATTAATAGAAATGTGGTAAACTCTTTTAACTGAAGTCAAATTACCAAGCTCTCTCCTCAATAGGAGGAAAAAAAAAAGAAAAAGGCCTATGTTGGCATTGTGATAGTAAATGGTCTAGAGGTCATAAGTGTGTTTGGGGAGAGAAAAGACTCATGGTTATTGAAAATGAGGCATTTGATGAGGAAGAAATTGATAATGCAAAACCAACAATAGCACATGAGCATGCTAACTTGGAGGAGGAAGAAAATCCTACTATCTCACTACAAATGGGATAAGCATCGAATGGGATAAAGGAGATAGTTTTGATTGATACATGGAGTACCCATAACTTCATCGATAGAAAATTAGCTAATGCACTCAATTGCTTTGTGTTTCCTGTCTCCAATTTTCAAGTCATGATTGCTTTGATGGGAAACAATTCTCTTGTGGTGGTAAATGTCATCATATCAAACTATCAATGGGGGACTATCTTCTTGATTTTGAAATGTTTGCCATCCCAATTGGGGGAGCCGATGTAGTTTTGGGAGTGCAATGGCTTAAACAGTTGGGAACAATGTCTTTCAATTTTCAAGACTTATTCATGACTTTTAGTATGAATGGAAAAAATTACAAACTTCGCGGGATGCAGTCACGCCAAGCCAAATTATTAGCTCTCATAAGATGGAGAAATTGCTTAAGAAGGGAGCTTATGGTATGGTGGCACAACTACATTTCTTAGAAGCACATGATGTAGAAAACCAGGTTCCATCAACTCTTCAAGAGATTATTCAAAACCATCAACAGGTATTTCAAGAACCAAAGAGCCTACCTACAATCCAAGATCATGATCACACAATTGAGTTGATTCCAAGAAGTATCCCTCCTAATATTAGACCTTATTACTATCCCTATTAACAAAAGTCAGAAATTGAAAAGTTGGTCAAGGAAATGCTCGACTTAGGCATTGTTCATCCTAATAAAAGTGCATATTCATCTCCAATGATTATGGTTTAAAAAAGGATGAGTCATGGAGAATGTGCCCAGACTACAAGGAACTCAATAAGATCACTCTTAAAGATAAGTTTCCCATCCCTGTCATTGATGAATTATTAGATGAATTGAATGGTTTTGTTTTCTTTACTAAGTTAGATTTGCATTCAGGGTACCATCAAATTCGAGTAAAGGAGGATGTACATAAAACAACATTTCGAACACATCATGGTCACTATGAGTTCTTAGTGATGCCATTTGGTCTCACTAATGCTCCTACTTTTCAGAGCCTCATGAATTCAATTTTCTGCCCATTTCTATGAGCAATTACAAAATTTCTCATCAAATGGAAGAATCTACCAGTTGAAGATTCAACATGAGAAGATGAATTGTTCATGCTACAACATCTTGAGCCGCTCAGCATTGAGGGCAACACTTCTTTGAAGGGGAAGGACATGTTATATCCTTAACATTATACACACACACACACACACATAATAGTCATATGATTACTAAGTCTATGTGGTCGAGTGCATAACCTTAACTTTTCATTTATTAGTTTTTAATAAATAAGCTATGCCGACCTAATTAGGATGAAAGGGTGCACCCTTCATATTGATATATATAAATATGGATGGTGTGATTCTCCCAAAGGCATCATCATATTGATATATATAATTATGAAGTTTGTTTAATCATTTATTCTGATTTCTGGAGGTGTCCCCCTCAAAGTGGACTATATTCGAGTGATTTTACAAAGAAATATCATAACAAACCTTGACTGCATCACTGAGACAGATATCTTTGGCAATATTCAGTCCAAAAAACATGTTATACAATTGTTGTGATTGTCAGACAACGTCTGCATCGTGATTGCATTGTCCATAATATTTTTCCCTTTGTAAATTGACTGGTGGTGGTCTATATTTTGCACCAGACTCCCAAAAACCTTTGTTACATATGGACAGTTAGACTAGCACACTACACACTAGCTCTCTGAGGAAAGCATCCTCCTTTCAGCTGCAGCTGCGTGGAGCTTTTTCTGTAGACCTCTGGCCTAAAAGCCTTCCAATTTTTTTGGCATTTGTCTTTCTGTGTTTCCTATCATTGTTATATCCTCTGGCCTGGTGATAGTGAATGACCAGATCCCTCAGGCTGAGGATAGTTAATGACCACATCCCCCGGGTTAAATATGTTATCTCCCCGACCCATGCTGTTTTCTCATAAAATGTGTTGACAAAGACTGCCTTCATTATAAATGACAAAAGTAATGTTACATGAACAATAACTGCGGTCTGCATGGGACTAATTTCCATGTCTATCATGTCTTCAATCTAATATTGAATTTGAATAACATCTCCATCAGAATACTTTTCTCTGCTGATGGTTGTTCTGATCATTGTCTTCAAAATACCATATCCTTGCACAACTCAAATGATCACTCTTGCAGGGGAATCCATGTTTCAAACAGAGCCATATCCAAAATATGAATTTACCAGATTGATTGGATATTTTAATGCAAGAAGCCTTCTTTTTGTTTCATCAATTTACAATTTTTTCTGAAGGAAATGTAATGGTTTCTCTTTGCAGATGGTTGTCCTGATCATTGTCTTCAAAACACCATATCTTTGGACAACTCAAATGATCATTCTTTAAGGGGTATCCATATTTTGAACAAAGCCGTATCCAAAATATAAATTTACCAGATTATTGATTGGATATTTTAATGCAGGCAGCCCTCTTTCTGTTTCATCAATTTACAAATTTCCTGAAGGAAATATTATGGTTTTAGCTTCTTAGTCATCTTAAAGTCCGTTGTCTCTCTTTTCTTCCTGCAAAGCTTTCATTCCCATTTCTCAGTAATTGTTTCCGATGGATAGTAGTCACCAAAGTATATACGTAGATTATTGCTTTTTCAATAAATTTTCATGTATTAACTGCATGCACCTAGCCCCAAAATGGATGCACTGGGCACATCTCGTACCAGATGTGCATTCGCACCTATATCTGTACCCAACAACTATTTTGAGTTTTGTAATGTTTTTATGGAATTCATGAATATACCTATACATAGTACAAATGTGCTCTATATCGCATGCTCTCAAGCTCTGAGGGTCCACACTAGTAATCTTCACATCCTCGGCCCTTTGTGTCCAAGTACCTTTGAAACTCTCATATCTAATTTGAACATTCCAAGGCTGTCTTCTCTCTGCTGTTTGCAAAATCCTTCCTTTGGTTGCTTATTTTCAGGCCGATTATTGCTTCTAAATCAGTTATAATACTTATTTTTAGTGACATATTTAAGATAAATTCAGGAGATGTTATCCTCCATTGTGTCACCAGTTACCACCAATATATCATTTTTGTTTTTTAATTTTTCATCCTTCAGCAATTCAGAATTTGACCCATTAATAGGTTCTGGAAATCATTTCTTGACTGGAGTTTCACCAGTAGCTTCAGGGTAGCATTCCCCCTCCTCCTTGAACTTTTCTACCCACTTATCCTGTCTATCTCACGAGCTTTTAAATTTCATATGTGTTAGCAACCTATACCATGAATTTACAGGTTTTAAGTTTCAAATTACTGCAATCATGAATGTCTGTCTATTTTGGTGCATATAGAATGAGAATAGCCAAATGGATATACCAATATACACATTAACTAACACATTTATATAAGTGACAAAGATGTATCATTACTTCAGGTGATACTATGCAACACTAGTGTACCTACGGTGTTCCCGTCATATATTCCATTTTACACATATTTACTTAATTTTACATCTTAAGTTTTAAATAACATTTCATTACACAACAAATTCAATTTACATAATTTCCAATACATAGTGGTTTACATGTATTCAATATACAATGTTACAATGCCTCGTCTCATTATACATAAGTTTCCATTTCTTATCACTTATAATCAATTATATCATGATATGTGGTTCAACTTTACAATAAGTTACAACTATACAAATTTTACATCCATTTGTCTTAAATACAATAATACAATAGATATCAACACATACCAAAATACAACAATTTTGTTGTTGAATTGCGCTTTGTGAGAGAAAGAGTATCATCGGAGTGCTCTACCTCCAACCACGAGACTTCTCATAACTTAAGAGTGGTCCCACTCTTCACGAAAAGGAAGATGTGAGAAATCAATAAAGTAAGAGAGAAATACCATCTGTAGTATAGTCACCAAAAACTGGTAGACTTATGAACATGGTAGGAATATAAAGCATCTTAGTAATCATATAAGTAATGATCATCATTTGGCCAAAGACTTAGGATAATAAAAGACACCCCTTATTAAAATTTGGCAATGCGTCAGGACATGAAATAATCTTAACAGGATAGTCACGAAGGTAGGCCTTGGATCTACCTGATCCCTACAGTACCCCCTGAGCACTTCTCATGTGTGATCCACTATACCTAGGTTACCTAACCCCTGTACAAGTCACTCCCTAGTCCAAAAACACATTTATCAAAACATACCCTTTTTCCCACTAGGAATTTACAACATGACATCTCTATCGCCATGTTAACAACTTGCGAAAACTAGAATTTGAGCACCAACAACACCAACCTTCTCGAATGTCCCATACCACCCTTTCACATTAATGCTATAAGGATCCTAATCCTATTATGTTATCTGCAAACAATACAAAACAAACCATAAATAGGACACAAGCAATCATAACCTTCTTAGGTGTCCCATACCACCTAAGGAAGTCATTTTTGCAAGAATGCTAAGCCTAGTTTGCTATCACATGCAAAGGACTATAATTGTCTGTAATAGTTTACATATACATGTTTTTAGTTATACCTGTTTCAAGTTTAATAATGATTCATATAAGGTTTATTAACGATAAAAATCAATATACAAACTGTACCTAGCTTACCTAACCCTCGTACAGGTCACTCCCTAGTCCAAAAACACATTTATCAAAACATACCCTTTTCCCCACTAGCAATTTACAACATGACATCTCTATCTCCATGTTAACAACTTGGGAAAACTAGAACTAGAACATCAACAACACCAACCTTCTTGACTGTCCCATACCACCCTTTCACATTAATGCTATAAGGACCTTAATCCTATTATGTTATCCCCAAGCAATACAAAACAAACCATAAATAGGACACAAGCAATCATAACCTTCTTAGGTGTCCCACACCACCTAAGGAAGTCATTTTTGCAAGAATGCTAAGCCTAGTTTGCTATCACATGCAAATGACTATAATTGTTTGTAATAGTTTCCATATACATGTTTTTAGTTATACGTGTTTCGAGTTTAATAATGATTCATATGAGGTTTATAAACGATAACAATCAATATACAAATTGTATCTAATATGTGTAAGTACAGTGTCTCCTAATCCTCATAATTTTCATTAATTTCCCTTCACTGTTTAATAATGATTACATCCTTGCCAAACTAGGAGTAGCACTCAAGCAATAACAACTCTCGTAACTGCCCCATATAAATTATGAGTATCACGATTACAAGAATCTTGAATCCAATTTGCCATAGTATCTCTAATCTATAAGATATTCATTGATTTGTCCAAAAACTTATCGTGCTCATAATCCAAGACATTCTCTCGATCATAAATTATAATCACTAAATTTACTTCTTGCAAGATCTAGAAAAACATGCCATATGCATGGTCATATCATAAAGTAGATTCCAAATTCTGCTAAAATCATAATCAAGATAAATGGATTACTTTTCCGTAGTTAATGATTCCACTGAATCATAAATCAAAATATATTGCTCATCCTCTAGGTTCTAATCTTGGGACTTGTGGGTTATAAAATCCATTTATTTATAACTAAGTCATATAGATTTGCATTTCATAACTATCCAATTTTCATCAATATATAATCAAGATATATTGAGCATTGTAATTACCAATTTCCTAGTTGCTCAATTACAACATATTCATTGACCTCCATCAATAATTTAAGTTGCAGTATCATCTTTGCAAGGTACAAATGTATTCATACATTGTTCACAAGAATTACTCATTTAATTCATTCCATGTATTTTAATCTAATAATCTCATATTGTTTAACTCATTGTACTTACCTCATAATCATCCTTTGTTGATTTACACCCTTTTGCATCAGGTCATCCAAATCATGAATATTAATCTCATTCATATAATATTATGCATCTTGTATAAACAATTCACATTTTTATGACAACTATTTCATTTTTCAAACATATTCCAAGTGCAGAGCATGATGTCTATATCGTCACAAAACATTATATAGTTTCACATTGTTGTCATTGAGTTAGGGAGGCACATATAATTCCTCATATAGTTGACATATTTCATTTTCTCCTTTTGATATTATTCTTTTAAAGTATATAGATATCTTCTCACTTTCCTCGAATTCGTTTTAGAGTAGGATATTTGCATATAGCAATTTATGATTCCCTCAAGGTTGTTATCATCTGATTAAAACATATAGTTCTCTTTTTGTTATAAGCTATGGTTATAGGTTTTCCACCTCTCATACCTATCATGCTCAAGTTTGGAAATGTTGACAAGTTTAAATCTTGTTTCAAGGTTTATTCATCGTAATAATCCTCTAAGGGATAATTTGACATAAAAGCTTAAAACATATACTTTCCATTCCCATGTCAATAGGTTAGTGATACCCTCGTTTAACTCTCATGATTCCCTTGCTCATGGTTTATCATACTCTATAATGCCCCTTTCCGGGCTCTAACTAAAACTAAAGGGAAATTGCACAAACCCCAATAGATAGTAAACTGAAAATTATGACACAACCAATAGAAATTTCAAATTTATGACAGCAAGGTACAACAATATGATTTTTATAACAGCAACAAGGAAAATGCATCATTTACACAATCCAAAGCATGTAGGGAACCTTAAGAAATATTTTAGAACAAATATAAACCAAGAAATAAGCCTTCAAACCCCAGCTGAAATTTATTTAATTAAATTTAATAATAGCAGTGAACACCCTTACAAAGATGGCTGGAAATGAAGGATTCCAAGCCCCAAATTGAAGTCCAAATGTAGATTCTAGTTGTTAAAAATAGAGAAACACAATGATGGTTGAGTTTGATGTTGTTGTGCCCTAGAAGACCCCAAATGCCACCTTAGGGAAAGTCGCCACCTTAAGAGAGGGATGGAAATGCCCTTAAAACTGAAATTAATTCCTTCTGAGATCACCTTGTTGCAAACTTGAGGAGTTTCGTCCTCAAACCAACCCACTATTGAGAGGTTTCGTCCTCAATGGAAGACAAAGGAAACAAACATGGTCCAATTCCAAGAGAAATAATTTTCAAAAGATGCATAACTTCTTCTGAGCCAAGTGACCCCTTTTTGTAGCTTGATGTGGCGCCAAAACCAATTAGAGCCTTCTTAGGAAGATTGACCTCCTTGGGGAAAATAATAGTCCCCTTTTCCTTCTATTTTTCCATTGACTTTTTTTCTTTCCTATCCGACTTGACTATACTTAAACTACTAAAAAAAGAATACAAAGCTCACGAAAACAACTAAAAAAACATGACATTGGCTTCCCTTGCTCATTCCCTTTTTGCCCACGGGAAGTGGAATGAGTTCAAGGTCTTCAAGGAGGATTAGCGTTGAGAAAGGGACATTACATACTCTCAAAATACATGTGAATGTGTTATAGTTTCTAGGTTAGTAATACTTCTTGTAGTTTCCCAAATGTTGTAAAAACATATATGATCATTATCTTATCTCCTGATAATAATAGAAGCGTAAAAGCATATTACTTCGTGATACTTATAGTCAAGTTAATTGTGTTGTAACTAGTTTTAAATACAATTAAATCATAATATGTCATAAGGGGTTTAGAATATAGCCATTGATACGGTTTGTCCAATGGCTCTATCTCTTGTTTCTCAAGTATAATAGAAGTCTCATGGTTAATTACTTTATAATATCAAACCCCTTAGCTTGGTTTCATGTCTCTAGATGTCATAATGACGTTCCATGTTCCAATAAATGACTATTCGTGTTTATGGTTCCTTATTTATAACTTTCAAAGAAAGTCCTTTTAATAATCTAGAAATCAAGGTGGACCTCATCTGATCCAATTAATCTTTTCCCAACATAATATCAAAACCTTAACTTGGTTTAATATAATATACCTCCTTTTAACTTCATAATAATAATAGTTTCCTATTAATCTATTATGTTTCAAAAAGGACATGTGAATTCCTTATGTTTCAAAAGGATGTAGGGAGGGAGTCGAACCTGTGACCCCTCCCTTTGAATCTAAGTTCTTAGCCATTCAACCACACCATCTAACTTTGTTAATAGTGCTTCTAGTTTTATTATCAAATGATTTATTTCTATTTCCAATCCTTTATTAGGCTTTTAACAAAACATAAGGGGTCAAGTGTTGAACCCACGACTCAATGCTACATAGCTAAGTGTTTTGGCCATTCGGCCACATTAATTTCAATGCAACTATCACTGTTAGGTTTAAAGTGTTTGATAACAAGGTCTAAATAATTAGGCAAAAGGGCCTAGTTTCAATTCGAGACCTTGACCCAACAAATCTAAATGACTTAACCGTTACAACAAAATAGAGAGTCATTTATTCAACTTTGTAAACCAATTTATAAAACTGAAGTAAGAAAACTTGGTTTGCTTGATAGAGGTTCTCATTGCCGTGCGTGCGTTTCTTTCCTTGTATCCTATTGTTATTAGTTGAATCCTCTTCGACTCCAATCTTTTACACACTGTGCGTATCAACTCCTGTATGTTTTCGATGTATCCCTCTTAATGATTTGCTTATTTCTTCCTTTTATAAGCTTAGTCGAGCTAATATTAGCTCTCTCCTTTGTTCTTTTGCAAACTTTCTTTGAGCTATTCTTAGCTCAACTTAATTAAACTAGAGATTTTCTATAATTGGAGTTAACTCTTTGTCTTATTGTTTATGCCATGTCTATTTTAACAACCACCTTTGAATCTAATTATGGGTTATCTTTTGTTTAGATTGTTTAGGAACTCGAGTCTAATGTTATGCAACTAATTGGGTTATCTGCTGCTAGGCTTAACCCGTTTGGCTTCTCTGTTTATTCAAGTCTAAATTTAGCTTGACTGTTTAATTGTTTACGTTTAGCTAATTTTAGTCTTTCGCTAATTTCAATGGTAGTTTTAGCTAGACGAAGAGCTTATCGGATGGCTCCATGTGCTCTGATTTCGCGACCAATCATGTGCTCTGTTTATCGACCAATCATGTGGCTTCGGGGTTACGGAAGAAATGTGGGCTTGGTGCAGAGAGAATTCTTTACACGGGATGGCTACACTTTGGGTAGAATCCCTTGTGTCTAGGGATTAATTGTTTGTGGTCTCTCTTGTACTGAGGGGCTCTCGATTGGTGCCACGTCACACCAATCGGTGCTTCTTCTGTACGACTCGTTGACAACTCTAGAAACCTAGTGGTATGTGGGGCTCCCAATTGGTGCCACACGACATCAATTAGTGCTCCCATGTCCCTTTCCCAACCCTTTCCTCAAAACATTAAGACCCTCAAAAAGCGTCGTGGTGTGACACGTAACACCATTCACCTTCCAAAACCTAGTTCTACATTCAACATAGGTTCGGCCCAGAGATAGTTTATAAAGTTTTGTGCTAATAATGAGACTTGGCATATAAGGCATTTTACACCGATTAGCTTGTGCGACTCACTCGGCAAGTAGCTCAAGCTTGATGATTTGGCCCAGTCTTAGCTCCGCTTCAAGCTCATGTTGCGAAGGAAGGTAACTTGATTGACTTAAAGAACTGTGTTTGTTGGAATGTAATTCGGTTTGACGAGTTGGCTTATCTTGACAAGGCAAGGTAGCTTCTTTTGTACGGCTCGTTGACAACTCTAGAAACCTAGCGGTATGCGAGGCTCCTAATTGGTGCCACACGACATCAATTAGTGCTCCCATGTCCCTCGCCCAACCCTTTCCTCAAAACATTAAGACCCTCGGGTGTGTTGATGTGCGACACGTAACACCATTCACTTTCCAAAACCTAGTCCTACATTCAACATAGGTTCGGCCTAGAGATAGTTTATAAAGTTTTGCGCTAATAATAAGACTTGAAGTATAAGGCATTTTACACCGGTTAGCTTGTGCGGCTCACTTGGCAAGTAGCTCGAGCTTGATGATTTGGCTCAATCTTAGCTCCGCTATAAGCTTTGTTGCAAAGGAAGGTAACTTGATGTAATGCCCCATCTGGGACATCGAAAAATGCACCAAACGGACTAAAATTTCAGGTAAATTTTTTTGAAGTTTACTTTTATGGTGAAGCTTAGTTTAAAAAAAAGAAACACGATTAAATATTTAAAACAATTACATTTTCTTATAAGAGACGAAATATTATTACTCGAACCTCAATTAGAGGTTGATGCGTTTAAGACTAGTTGGGTTTATTTCGCTCCGCGACCAAAGCTTTACCAAGATTTCAAATGTATATGTATACGCCTACGTCAAAAGAAAACCCAAACTTATTTGAGTTCCTTCCAGAGGTAGCTTTGATGCGGGTGGGGACCAAGCCAGAGTAATGCTTTTATACATTTAAATAATTATTCATATCACTTTCGTTTATAAATATATAGTATTGTAATCTTTTACCATGAGAGGAAGATAAATGAGGACCACATTGTTTTAATACGAGTCATGATATTTCAATACGGGTTGATCTCCGACTCGTTATGATAACAAGATTTGAATGATCCTAAGGTAAAAGATTTAATTAGGGATAAACGACAATTTTGTGTTTTCACATCACTCAACTTGATCATCATTTACAGTAATCCCTTGGCACCATAAAACCTATTTATTTATTATTATAACTTACTTATGCCCCGAAGGAAAACATCGATTAACGTGGTTAAAGTACCCCATTTTATATATATGTATTTACTGATAAAAGGGAGGGATTTGTAGTATTCTCTCACAAGTTAATTAAAAACAAAAACAAATGGAGCAAGCCATCTAAAATACTTTATGGGCCTAGGATGAAAAGAATCCACCCTAGATCTATTTATTGAAATGAAAACCTAAAAAGTCTTGTTTAATATTTTC
>CM031233.1:158808379-158905807 GCA_018340775.1 Taxus wallichiana var. yunnanensis
TAAACCTTAGAATTTCTCGGACTCATAATATCCAAAATCTCATTCTGGAAGGAGACTCGCTTAATATCATTAATCATCTTAATCAGTGTTCGCCTCCAAGTTGGAACATCAAGGACTTCATCTTGGAATCCATAAGTATTTTCCAAACCTTCAATAATATTCGGATCAAGCATACTTACCGGGAGGGTAACAAGGTGGCAGATGCATTGGCTAACTATGGCATAAATGTTAATCACATTATTTGGGATAATAGTGATCACATTCCTGAGCAGATTCAAAACAACATACAAGCGGATACTTATGAGCATGCAAATTCGGGGTAAGATAAATGAGCATTTGGAGTGGGTCTTTAAGAATAAGACTTTCACATGTGCTGATAAGTTTAAAACAACACTCAAGTAGATCTTGACGGGCAATCAAGGATATAGAAAGCATAATGATGACTTAAAGTGGATTTATATGAAGATTAAAGCCACACATGTGGGAAATATTGTGCCTATAACAACTTTTAAACAGGTTTTTATGGATTTTCAAGTCCGTAGTAAGGATGATGATGATTTGGAGTGGGTTTCTAAGGGGGTTGAAGTTCGCGCATGTGGGATTTCCTAGGTACATAGCAGCATTCACGCAGGCATTCGTGGGAAGTGTTATGACAACGCAACGGCTACACTATTCATCATTCCCATAGCGTGAGAAAAAACAGAGAAAGGTAGATTGGAAACTGCGTCTATTATAGAATTCCTCATAGGGATTTTGAAGATTATATTTTCAATCACTTAAGCATGGTGAAAATGGGAGGAGCCCCTTGTCAGATCGAGCCCAGCGAGGACCCGGAGTGGAAGAATAATGAAGAGCTTTGGAATCTTCTCAACCAGGGAGGCATCACAAATTTTATTGAGAAGATACAGGGTCACGACCAAAGCATTTCCATGTAATTTGTGAAGGATTGGAAGGATCACAAAGTTGAATATGGCGGATAGAAAATTTTGATCAATGAAGAGTTAATAGCCGAAGCAACAGGCCTTGGAATGGATGGGTACCACTTTTTTAATAAAAGGATTGATAGAGGCTACTTGAGGAGAGGAAATTTGTTGAGGGTAATGAGAAACGGTCTTTGTCACGGTGGGTTTGCAGAGTTAGCTCTATCCCTCCACCTTTTGACGAGGTCACCCGTATGATGGTGCGATACATCTCTTTGGAGGGGAGATTCATCACAGTGCCCTTAAAACATCTTGTGTTCCTCAATCACTTCCACAGGTTTCACGGTATGTTTCCCTCATTATCTACTTAATTCTCTTGAGCGCTCCATTTTGGAGTTCCAAAAGCATACTCGTGCGGTCCCTCTACATCAAGGTCTCATCTTCTTGTTGCATAAACTTTGTCTTCTTAAGTTTCCTAGCATTCCAACTTCCCCCATCTCTGTTCCATCTTTTCCCCTCACCACTGCCACTACCCCCATCTCTTCTCCTTCTATCCCCATCACCGCTGCTGCTACCCCTTTGCCTTCCTTCTCGGCTCCCCCTGTCATCCCCCACCTCTGCTCCCACCCCCTTCGCCTCCACTTCGACCAGACCTATAACTAGGTCTTCTAAAAGACTGAACCTGGATACCCCTGTTTCGGGAACATTCCTCAGGACTTGGAGGTTGCTCATAACCTCCTTCATATTAGTAGTACTTGGTTCACAGGAGGCACACATTGAGAGCTCCACAAAAAGGCTAGAAGCCTTAGAAAAGACATGTTGTTGTTGAAAGAAGAAGTTAAAAACTTGGCTAAGCAAAAAGGTAAGAGGAAGAAGGAGGAGGAGGTTGATATTGACAATAAACAGGTTGAGGATATCTACAAAAAATCTGAACTCCCTGGACAACCATCTAGGGAAAGCCAAGACTCGCCATGACCATAATATGGCTATATTTAGTGCAATCGAAGAATTTATTGAGCAACATGTCCGCAGCGTCTCTAATCTCAGTGGAATACCAACAACTCTTTGGGGCACGAGAAAAGGAAAGCAAATAGACCATTCAATAGCTGGATATTACTGACTCTACTCATATGACGACATTGGCTATGTTCACCTCTTGCAAACTATTAAATCTAGAATCGCCAAAGCCGCCAAGAAGTAATTGTGGATCTGTGTTGCTCTTCTTGCCTTCCTTCGTGTTTTTGTTGTTTTTTTTTGCTCTTTCTACAGTGTTCGAACTAGTTTGATGTTTTGGGGTAACTGCTCTTTGGTTACCTTGGGTTTTTATGTCTTATCTGGATCTTGATCCTTCTTATAATGATTTTCATTCCTATTCTGGCTTCTAGGCCCTCTTTGTTTACAAGGGTATAGTCCCTTTCAAAAAACTATTTACCAATAATAAAAAATATATATAATTTTCATTTTTAAAATTAATTTACTATTTATTTTTTATATTTTGCTAACATATGGTATTTTAGGACAATCAATCGTACACAATCAACCCAATTTGAAAAATAGCAAAATATATCAAAAAAATTGAAAAAAATAAAATTACTATTTGTTGAAGTCTTCTTCTTACCTATAAAAAAAAATTAATTTCGATATAAATCTTAAAAGTTATTGGCATAAACATTTGTACGCCATTTATTTGAAAATATTTTTACTAAATAATTAATTAAAAATATATAAGTAAAAAAATATGAAAATTTGACAGGACCTCAAAATTCAAATCTTGAACATATATCTAAAATTTCATGGTGAAAAAATAAATTTTCATTTAAAAAACCACCTAGGGACAGTCATTCCTCTTTTATAACATAAGAAACAACGTATGAATAAAATTAAGAAAAATACCATATTTTTGTCATTTAAAAAAAAATACATGTATTCTACACTCTAAACACAACATTTTGTTAGTTTGTGGAATTTCATGAATGTGTACGGTTTTGTGGCTATTACCTTTAGAAAATCAATGAAACTGGAAAATTCATGTTTATAAATTCATGTTTTTCATCCTCGTCAACTATGAAAACATATCGTAAATGATTTACAAAAAGCAAATTGTTTTATGTTTTGCAACATTTCAATAATGTGGACAATAACAATAGCCATTGTCACTAGAAGCTAAGAAAAAAACTTTGTTCTTGTGATCCTACACATCTCTAATGATTTACAAAAAAATAATGTTTTCCACTTTTACAACATTTTTAAAATTTTAACAATAATAATAGCCATTACCACTAAAACTAAATATAAATACCTTTAATCTCATGATTTAATTTTTATGAGCATGTGTTTCTTCACAAGTCATCATTTTTACTCCTCTCTTTCTCTCCTTTTTTAGGTCAATTTTTGCGGGGCATTTCCATCGCCCCCAATATCGACTCACTGAAAGACAAGACAAAAGGTGAGAACTTTAAGCTCAAAATATATCCTACATAAATGAAGAACAATGGAACCATGAATAATCATATCCACCAACTTCCTCTCCCCTTTGAATTATTCCTAATTTTATTTGTTTCCTTTCCTTCTACCTTGGGGATTTTGATTCTCAAAAAAACATTATGGAGGATAAATTTCATAGTTCACTACAAATTTTGTTCTCTTGAACCTCCACACTTGATAAGGGAGAGGAGCCAATGGTTGTGCACCCTAAGTTGAGGGTTGTACAACACCCACATAAATACCATAAAATTTGAAAAAAAAACCATTTAATAGATTTTTTTATTTTTAATGTACATATTTTTTTTTGAGCATTTATATTGTATGGAAAGTGGTTTTTTAAGGTATTTAAATCAAGTAGTTTTCCATACAAAGAAATTTAGGGTGGACCATTTGTTGGGCATTATGTCATGCATATTTTTTCACTTATGTGGCATCATTTGATTGGGTGATTGTTTGATGTGACTCATTTTATTGGCTATTTTTTTTTTTTTTCAAATTTTAAGTGGGAAATGTACATGTACTAGTCCTTGACTTTACATCTACCCTCACCATTATTGGTCCATGCTCCACTATTGGCTCCTCTCCCTTATCTTCCAATATCCTACATTTTTGATCTCATGTTTTATGGATCGGAAGAAGTTATTGTGGAGGCAACCATACAATTCCACCCAATTGTTGAGGTCACTCGTGCAATTCCACCCACGGTATTGGCCCAACATGTAACCTCGCCCACTCTTTATCGCAAAAATGCGCAATGATCTTCTCCTCGTATTTTTCCATTTCACTAAACCCCACACCTACATGCTAAGAATACCACCCCTTCCCCTCCATCTACAAATGTCACATCCCAAACCCTTTCATCCTCTTCAAAAGATCAATGCAAATTTTGGAAAAGGATAAATCTTTTTCAAAGATCCATACTTGTTTTTTCTATCTAGAGAACTACCCTAGAATGAAAAAAGCTTGTTTGAAACCTTACATACTTGTAAAAGATGAAATTCTTAAATAAAAGGACATCAATTATCCCTATGGAATAATATGGACCCGTGGATATCAATCTAATGTTCTATATTCCTTAAACTAAGTGGAAGAATTTTTTTATCACAAGAGTGAATCCTATCTTGTAAGTTAACCAAACACATGGGGGCAATAAAAATACATGGGTTGTGTCATAAACTTCCCATTGAACATATCCTCCATATCCAAATACCTTCCACATCCTTTTAGAGATCCGTACATTATACGTATACAAAGAAAAGGGCCACAACAAATAAATTATGACTTCTATGTCAACATGTTGCATGTCTAGTAAGCCCTACAAATTAAAATTGTCCATGATCCAACTACAAATATGTTTTTCTCAATAGAAATGCTCTTGCCTTTTTTCTATCTAGATTGATAAATGTTTCCTCCTTATTAACATGGTTACCCTAGATATTCCTTAACCACAAGATGATGATTCAAAGGTTGTTGAACATGATTCTTATACCTCACCTAATATGGTTAGTCAATCATCATATTTTGTGTCATTGATTCCAAATAAAGGTACATAACAAGAAATTCAATGTTTCTTGTTGACTTTTGGGCATGAATCGCCCTTCACATTAGCATCACTAGAACTTGGCCTTTCACCTATAAATCAATACAATGTAAAAGGCATGTAATCAATGGATTTTTGAACTTTGTTTCATGCATTGAAAGTCATGTTCAAAATCCACACATGAAGTAAGTCTAGCTGCATGAATACGCTATATATTTGATGCACCGTGGGGATGGGCACTTATGTTTTCATTGTTGATTTTTATACTTTTTGGATAACCTCATAACATGCCATAGGAGACAGGAAACAACAATAGTATTCACGAGGCAAATTATAGAGCATATTTTCCCAAAAACAATAGGGGACTTTGGTAAAGACTTCATGACTTCCCTAATGATGTCCTCCTAGACAGTTTGTGATTCAAGATCAACCTATGAGGAACATGTTCTTTTTGGTCAAAAAGAAAAAGTGAGGTTTTAGACATGATCAAGTAATTAGGTCCCCTAACTATGTTCTTTACTATAAGTTTGGAAAACACAAAATGGCCAAACCTCCATAGTGTTATACCCGCAAATCCCCCATAGATGCTCGAACTTCTCAACGATGAAGAAACCTTAATAATATTTCCAACCCTCACCATGTTTCTATATACTTACAACATAGATTCACAATATTTCATGAAGAAGTAGTGGAGAAACACCTTAGGGCATGTAACTATCAATATAGGTAATACAATTCTCTCATTTTTGTTGTGTTTTTAACTTAGTGTCTTATTACGCTAATAAGCATTTTACAATGGCAACAAGGGGTGGGATGTAATGGTGTGATCGTTTACGGTTTTATATTTTATGTAAATTTGATGTATATTTGACCGCCATAAGGTAATATTGACCATAAATTTTATATCTTCTTGACTGTCACTTACAAGTTTTTTTACTTTTAAACTTTGAAATCAACAAAAATAGTCATATCGTAGAGTTTGAGGCCCTATTTGCTTGGTAAGATAATTTTTCACATTTTATGGGGAATGTGAACATAATGTAATAAAATTATTGATCAACATGATATATGTAAACTCTAAAATAAAATGCTTGAAATTGAATATATATATATATATATATATATATATATGGTGTTTTTCAAATAGGTGTATTTAAGATATTTATACTAGTAATTAAGTTCCTTTTCTCTAGAATATATGAATGACAACATGGAGGTTATGTGTGTGTGCATGGTTTCTTATGGCTTAAGAATTCACCTAATGTTGATGCATTAGATTGGGAGACCCAAATTCTATAGATGCGACTAAAAAAGTTTGAAAATATATTTACACTTAGAACCATCGAGACACATTCCATTGAATAGAGTATGTTCACTAGTCCATCCAAGGTGATCCTTTATTGTTGGACACAAAATAAATATTGGTTGTTAATATACTAATAGACCTGAAATAACTACTTAATCATGTTTAATTTTACACTAAATTTTAGAACACACGCGCTTGCTTTGAAAAAAATCTAGGACTCTAATGTTGTTACATTGCCCATGGGACATGCATCCCCATTCAACATTTTTCATTGAGGATGATGGGAAAATTGAGTACCTTCCTTCCAAAAATGATGGTAGGCTAAACATATACAACCAAATAAATCTATCGATATGAAGAGCCAATATTGAATATCATTTCATGTTTTCACGTCATGTATTTCTAAAATATGTTGCAAAAATATACTTCCAAGGTGGAGTGATGTTACAAAACCTACCACCATATGTTATCAAGGATTTTAGGAGATTTTTCACTAAACTAACCATCAAATATTGTTGCTCATAAAAAAATTAGTGAGAGTGTTGTTGAGCATGACATTAGCGCAAAGGAAACTTGCCACATGTTAAAAAATTATGACTTGTTACTTACACTCATCATTTTATTTCATTGAATGTTGGAAAGAAGGTCTTGGGCGGGTTGCAAAACAAAGTCTCAAATTCAAGAATCATCTCTCTTCCTTGATTCCTATAAGGATTGACCATCCATAATGGAATATCTTTCACTTATTCGATGATCGAGACTAGAATTATAACGAAATTATTTTGGGGGAAAATGGAAGCTTCATTCAATTATGGTGATTATTTGAGTCTCCCCATATTATTTCATGTTCTCACTCAAGAATTAACCTCTTTTAAATTTTTCTCGTTGGAGTGAACTCCTTCTATATGAACCATTTTATAACATTTCTTCTAATATCAGCTCCATGACCAAATAAATCATTTCTAATTAGACCTGTTGAAGAACACTTACCATCCCTAGCATATCAGGTCAGACCTCCTCCATCGTTGTAGATGAACCACCTTATCCTTTTCATAGAGCTAATGGATGCAAATGATCTCCAAATGGATGCAACTCTAGGTGGATGATAGTAGTGAATAATGCTTGGTCCCTCATTATGGTCTCATAACTTTATATTTATAGGGTTCTCTTGATCTAATTTTGTAATTAACCCGAAATGGATGACCACCGAGAAAGTTAAAGACCTCAAATGGCTCGAAAGAGCCCAAAAGTGGTGGGAAGTTTAAAAGGATCGGGGTGCCTCTGGTGGTACCAAGGCGTCCATGCACCCTAGTACTAATTTGGGCACCCCAGTCAAGGCTAAAATAACACAAAATGACGAAAGTCGATCGAGGTGGGTGCAAGAGGTCAAGAATGACGAAATAAAACAAAGTAAGATGGCCAAAAGATGGGGGTTAATTAGTACTTTCTTCACTCAAAAACCTTCTAAATAGTAGTATGAGACCGGGACCAAATAATGCCTAAAGTGCATGCTTGTGTGTCTATAGTTATTTATCCGGGTACATTACTCTATATTTGCATTGTTATGTTTGTGGAGCCTATTTTCATGTTTGAGTGTGGTACACCTTCTATGTGTTACACTCGGGTATTTTTACGGCGATGAAGTAAATTTTCATGGGTGGTTTATTAACCCATGGGTAATGGGTAACCGTTATGGGCTATTTTTGGGCCCATGTTTTTTCGGTACCCATTGTTTTGTAAAACCACCTCTTCGGTTACCCATAGGTTTATGGGACGGTTTTGTTTTTCCCATTGTTTTGATACCCACGGTTTTGTAAAACTCGCTGCTTAGCTTGTCTATTTATATGGTCTTATGCATATGATAGATGAACAAGCAAATGTATTGCAGATGTGTTTTGAATTTGGGTGTGAATTCTGTAGAGTTTGTTGAGCATAGCTCTAAATGGATCTGGTATTGTATTGAGAGAGTGGAGACTTGTAATAAAATCGAGCAAGTGATTCTTGGTGGACGTAGCCCAAATTGGGTGAACCACGTTAAATCTTGTCTCTCTCGTGTTGTTGTAATGCCATATTTTTTTTTAATGCAAGCACACTAAAATTTAAGATTCAATATGTAATGCATGTACATTGCATAACTATATTTTACAGATTTCAAACCAAACAATCATTACAAATGAAGAGAAGTAAAATAAAGAACTCATGATCTTATGTGGTAATCTCTTTTTTGAATAGAGGTAGGTTACAAGACAAAAGATGCATGTTATAACAAGACTTTCAAATCACAATAGGATGAGTTTACAAGAAGAGGCTATCCACAATCTACCATATAACATAGTTACAATGAGGTGTAATCTTTACAATGAATTTTTTTTTAGGATAAAAGAAAAAGTCACCACTTCAACAAAACTTCATCCTTGAGTCTCCAACCTTGAATGTGCTCCTAAGAATGCTGCAACAAGAGACATGGCTTGTTTACCACCCAACCAATAGGCATCATCACATGCCTTTCCATGGTTGGAAGTCATGCTAGCCTCCCCCAAGCCCATGGGAGAGAGGAACTAGCTTCCACAATGTGCACAAGTATAATGGGGTTTTACACACCACAAGAAAAACATAAGACCATTTAACCACTTACTACACATGAAAACAACAACATGAGGATAACAAGGTCAACCTCACAAGGGGGAAGAGAAGAAGTAGGATGCCCAAATCAAAGGTGTCCAACCATAGGAGCACCAACAAAACATGCTTACAAAACTCCTTATACCTCCTAATCAAGCATCCTCCTTATTCCTCCTTTTTCTATAGAAATCCTTCTTGGGAGGATTTTCAAACCCAAAAGGGTTTCCTCACCAAGAATGGGGAAAGGTTCAAGCCATATGAACCTTTCTCCCACCTCAAACCATATGAGGGGATGAGAAGGGACCTTCATGGCTTGACCAACAACCATGAGGTTTGAGAGGGAAATCCCTCTCTCTTCCCCTACATTCTCCAAAAACCATCATTCCAAATGATGGTGGAGAGAAACCAAAAAGAAACAACAAGAACAAGAACAACTACATTCACCATACACTTCACAATACATCATTTCACACACATCATTTCATTGATCAAGCATAGTTAACAAGATAAGCACAACTAAGAAAGAAAAGGGTTAAGAACCCTACCTCTATAATGCTTTCCAAGACTCTAAGCTTTTCCCTTTGTCCAAGCTCACCTCCAAGCTCCCAAAATTCTCCAAGTGCTCCCAAAAAAAAATGAACCAAGAAGACCCATTCCTTCCACATGAGGAAGAATAAGAAGAGGAACCCAAAAGTTTCCTCACCAATGGGAAAGTGACAAGTGTCACCCCCTCTCCTCTCAAGAGTCAAAGATTCCAAAAACCAAATAAGTAAGAGTAAACTCACCTTTTATCCCTTATCACCCAAAATACTAAAAACTAAAATAAAACAAAGTGGAGCAACTTTTAACAATTTCACACAACCCAACCATCTTACATGGATGGTGACTAAAGAGGGCAAAATGGGAGGGAAACTCCCTCCAAACCTTGGAAATAGGCCCCCCTACCTATTAGGTAGGGTCCAAGGGCCCATTTTCATGCTAAGGGAACTCCCAAACTCAAAAGGGGTCCCTAAAAATGCCCAAAATAACCCAATTTCGGGTTTGGCATGCTTGGGCACAAGGGTAGAGGGTGTGGGGTCCACCCAAGGTTCACATGTGGTCCCCAATCCCTTCTACCAACACACACACACTTCCCAAAACCAACACTTAACTTAAGATAAGATCATTAAACCCCTAAGCTAGTTTACTTAATAAAACACACCCTAAACCTAATTAATTTTACAAAACATAATTACATTACAATTGAGGGGTTCACCCATGGTGCCCAATTAAATACATCTAATCTAAGGCCTCAAACATTTAGCATGGTTAGGACTCAGCCCGTGGGCCGCTTGTGCACAATTGCGTAGCTACCCTGAAACCCATGCTCTCCTATACCTGTCACCTGCACACTCATTGCACACATTAACCGCATCTATCCAATATAATAAACATCATCTACACATCACAAATTCAATCTAACTTATAATGTCCTAACATTATTAAACAATTGATAGTGCAATGCATACAATTATTCACATAGTTTGCCATGAATCACCACCAAATAAAATTGCAACGACATACACTTAGGTTAGCATGAAAATTACCATCATTAAATCCAGAACACTATATCATTAATCAAATCAACCACAAGAGACTAACATCTAACCAATAAATCTATCATATAACCCTGTTAGTGTCATCAACATCATAAGAAATATATCAATATACGAATCTAGTCCAATTGGCGCTACGCGCCCAAAATGCCATAATGTCCATGAGGATAAAATATCATAGTAAAATGTCCAAAGTCTATCAGAGTCTCAATCAAAACATGTCTAGGAATAAAGGAACCAACAGATAACTGGAGCTATAAAAATGTGGGCACTACATCCCCCTCTCCTAGAATTAGACTTCCTCCTGGAAGTCATTGGAAGAGATAGGGATATCTAGCCCTCAGTGGTGTAGCATCCTCCCAGGTAGCTGATGACTCGTCATATCGGTCCCACTGCACTCTAACCTGGTCCAAATCTCGACCCCGAAGGGCCAACCTCCGGTGCTCCAGTATGCGTATGGGCTCCAATCTCCACTACCCTCCGTCCTCTACCTGTAATGCCAACCAATCCAAAACATGAGAAACATCTGGTACATATCTACGTAGTACAGAAACATGAAAAACATCGTGGGCCCGTGCAAGGCGTGGTGGCAAAGCTAGGCGATAGGCAACTGGACCGATGACCTCAAGAATATCAAAAGGCCCCACAAAACGAGGCGATAGCTTAGAACCCTTTCCATAATGGATCGGACTCTTATGAGGACGAACCCTCAAGAAGACTTTGTCACCCACTGAGAAGTGACGATCGATCCTCTTGGTGTCTCGCATACGCCTTCTGGCGTGCTCTAGCCTACTCAAGACGCTGCCGAATCAGAACAACCTGCTGCTCTAAATCCTGAAGATAAGCTGGCCCCAAAATAATCCTGTCATCTAGTCTATCCCAGCTCAAAGGTGTCCTGCAAGGTCGTCCATACAAAGCCTGATAGGGAGCCATGCCAATGGAGCTATGATAAGCATATTGTAGGCAAACTCAACTAAATGCAAATAATCTTCCCACTTCTTCTGCTGGTCCATCACGTACATCCTCAACATGTCCTCAAGAATTTGATTAACCCTCTTTATCGCCTCTGTCTCCTGGATGATATGTCAAATGAAATTAACTCAGTACCCAAGGCCTCCTGAAAAGAAGTCCAGAAAACTGATGTGTAGATGGTGTCTCTGTCATTGATGATCGTCTTCGAATCCCATGCAATCTGACAATATCCTCCATAAACACTTTGGCAATGGCCTGTGCATTATAGGTAACCTTGGTTGGTGAGAAATGCGCAACCTTGGTCAACTTATCCACAGTGACCATAATGGCATCATGACGATAAGAGGACATAGGAAGTCCTACTATGAAATCCATGGAGATCACATCCCATTTCCACTCGGGAATGTCATGAGGGTATAAGAGTCCTGCGGGATGAGAATGCTCTGCCTTGACTCTCTGACACTCAAGACAACATGCTACAAAATCTGCTATGTCTCGACGAAGACCTGGCCAATAATATAACTCTCTCAAATCGGCATGCATCTTCTTCACTCCTGGATGTGCTGCGTATGGGGCTCGATGAGCCTCAGTAAGGATGAAACTACGCAGATCACCTGCCTTAGGCACATAAATGTGCCTATGGAACCGAAGCAAACCATCTGACTCTAACATGCATCCTGAATATCTGCCCTCAAAAGAACCCTGAGAATCCAACATCTGCCTAGCACCCTCATAAAACCTGTCCTCTGGAAGATGCTCAAGTATCCTGCCTCTCAAATCTGACTGCAGTGTCAAAGAAGCAAGCACATGCCGTCGTCTACTAAGTGCATCTGCAACAACATTTTCCTTTCCCTTGATATACTGGACCTCCATGTCATACTCACATAGGAACTCCATCCAACGCCGTTGACGAGCATTGAGGTTCGGCTGAGAGAAGATATGTTGTAAGCTACAATGATCTGTCCTCAAGATGAAAGGTCTACCCAAAAGGAAATGTCACCAACGCACAAGTGCATGAACAACTGCTGCAAGCTCTAAGTCGTGAGTAGGATAGTTAAGCTCGTAGTCCTTGAGCTTACGAGACTCAAAAGCAATCACCCGATGCTCCTGCATAAGAACTGCTCCCAAACCCTCTAGTGATGCATCAGTGCAAACAACAAAATCCTCTGTTGGGTCTGGAACTGCTAAGATGGGCGCCGTGGTTAGCCTTTCCTTAAGCAACTGAAAGGCCTGCTCACATTTTTCTGACCAATCAAACTTCTTCCCTTTCCTCTGAAGAGAAGTAATAGGGTGAGCAATCCTAGAAAAGTCCTGCACAAACCTGCGGTAATACCCTGCTAAACCCATGAAGCTCCTCACCTCAGTGACTGATGTGGGTGCTGGCCAATCCAAGATAGCCTGAATCTTAGAGGGATCTATGGAGATACCCTCACCTGATATGATATGACCCAAGTACTGAATCTCTGTCTGAAAGAAGCTGCATTTTTCCAAGTTCCCATACAACTTCTGCTCTCTCAAAACCTGAAGTACCTACCTCAAATGCTCCTCATGTTCCTCCTCGGAACGAGAATAAATCAATATGTCATCAAGGAACACTAAAACAAAGTGATCTAGAAATGTCCTGAATACTCCATTCATGAGGCTCATGAAGACAGCTGGGGCATTGGTCAAACCAAATGGAACCACTGTGAACTCATAATGCCCGTAATGTGGAACCACCCATTAGCCTACAGGAAATAAAAATAGGCTAAAAGTCTTTTAACTTATTCAATTTGAAAAATGGGACATGACAAATTTTTCGCTTTCATTTATCCTTCAAATAAAGGATTTTAATAATTATGATTTTATTTTAAAAGAAATGATAAAAACATATAGACATGTTTATTTTCAAACCACAATGTGGATGAAATAATCTCTAGGCCTACAACAATTTCCATGTGGTGAAGGTAACCCGAGTTCCTTTTATTATGCCTCCATCGAGATAACCCAACCGGGCATCATCTTCACACAAAGTGTCACTTAATCATATTGATGTCACTGCATTAGATACTCGAGTTAACTGCTTACTTAAAGTTTAGAAGAAATAACTCTAATTTTCTTCATGGTCTGTTGAATAAAGGATTTTAATTTTTCAAATTTAATTTAAAAGAAATGAAAACATATACACATAAATGTTTGAACCATAATACATATTAAAAAATTTATAGGCCTTCTTCATGGAGAAACACCTTCGACATAATTTGATGGACAAGAAGACAATGTTGAAAATTGCAAATTTGAAAGGGGCGATTGGGTAGGAAGATGTAGTATAGAGCATTAGAGGGAGATGAAGATGATGAAAAAGATGAAACAATAACTAAGATTGTTGGTGAGACCTTTATCATGGGAGGAGGATTACTTATAACACCCAAAATTTGATTCTAGCTTTCTAGTTGACAACTTGCAAAAGAAGATGTGGCCATACCTAGTTAAAGTTAAGAGCTCATAAACCCTTAGTAATATATGTGATATTGTGCCCTTTTAGGATGAGAATGATTTTAGTCTCAAAGTTATGGATTTGTTAGTGGAAAAATCTTCCTTAGATCTAGAAAACAAATTGATTGGAAAGTGTTGGAGTTTGAGACCCAACATTGATGTGTTCAAGAAATGGGCTTAAAGGAAATGGAAGATTGTAAGCCATTATTCTGAAATCACATGATTTCTAAATGTTTATTCCTCTTTTTTTACAATTCAAAAGATTGTGCTCGTAATCTCCTAGATGACCCTTGGTTCATTGGGAAAGTGGCTATATATTTGAGAAATCGGCGTCCGAGTTCTTGACCCCACAAACAAAACATTCAAGTTATCCCCATTTGGGTCAGATGTTTGGAATTCCATTGGAATTCGGGTATGAAGTGTCAAAGGCTATTGCTAAACTCATTACATTATACCCTATAACCAAATCAAAGAAAATACTTGTTTTTGCCATATTTTAAAAATGTTGATGGGAACAAGACTTTAAATCTATCATTATGACTTCCAACTATGGAAAATGGGTGCAACAAATTGAATATGAAAATGAGTTTATTTGGTGTAATTTCTATTTCAAAGTTGGAATCCTAGTAGAAAATGCCCCATGTCGAAGAATAATGAACAAATGTTAGGGAAAAAAATACTCGTTAGGAATCCTTCCAGTGTTATTGAAAAAAGCAGAAAGTGATAACAATAGTCAAAAGAAACAAGTTAATGTCATCAAAGATAACACTTTTCATGCTCAACAATAGTCAAAGGACAAGACCAATGATATTACTTGGATTGTAAAGAATAAGAAAGCTTCAATCTTGTAAACTTTAGAAGAGGCTCATGGCCTCTTCATGTTAGAAAGAATCAAGATTACCAAGAAGAGGAACTCACGTTAATAGGGAATGGTAAGAGGGTCTACCTATCTTTAGAAGGAGAAGACTATCCTAAAGGTGTGCCCCTTGTAATTATAACTATTAAATATTTAAAATCTATTATAATGGTTATTGATGTGCCCTCTAAAAAGTTAGAAAGGGAGAAGGATGAAAAAATCCATCAAGAAGATCCCATGTTTTTGAGGAATAAGGAAGCTTGGACGAGGGTATGAAAGGAATCTAAAATATTAAATATAGTAAAAATCAAGAGAAGAGTCAATAAGAGGAAGTAAATAAAATAAAGCTAAAGGGGATATTCCTTTGGATCCTTTAGAGTACAAATCCAAGTTTTCACTCGGGTCCCCTCCTTGTATGGGAAGAGAGGACTATGGGTGTTAGCCTCATGTGAGAAATCTAAGTTTAAAGATCGTGAATGGAAGTGATGGAGGATAGATTTAGGGTATTTAATTCTTGGTAATATTATGGACAAAGAGGTGTTGGAGGATCTTGTTGTCCAAAATAACACCCATGTTATTTTGACAACTTCATTTAAGTTAAGGACTTAAGTGCTTCTTCTTTAGAAAAGTCGCGGAGCAAAGGAATGAAAAACATAGTGTTCCATGGAAATGAGAAGGAACTTAGTGTTTCATAGAAGGAATGAAGGTGTAGTGTTCCATGAAAAAGTGAAGGAACTTAGTGTTCCACAGAGTTTAGAAAAATGTAGTGCATCGCGGGTTTTGTAAGTCATGCAGCAACAAAGGAAAAAGCAACGCATTGAGACACACGTTGTGAAACAAGGCGGAGTAATGTGACACCATAGATAAAATAATGTTGAGTGTGGGAATGTTAGAAACGTTGAGCGTGGAAGAAAGTAAAGAAATTTGTGCCAAGTTGAGAAGCCACATAGCGAAGTGATAGAAGGAAACATGTGGTACAAAGTAATGCCGCAAAATAAAGGATAAAGGTTATACAACAAAGCGAAGTGAAGTATAAGAAAATCCATGGAACAAATAAAGTTCACTCAACAAAGAAAATTCGATGAACACATATAATTCATGTATCAAAGGAAACCCACATAACGAAGGAACAATCATCTTCAAAACAAAGCAAATACAAAGCCCGAACAAAGAGTTTGCAATAATAAAAAAGAAATGACACAAAACATAGAAGACTCCGTAGGATGAAGCATAGTCCACGGGAGGAGAAACAACTAGGACACAAATAGTGAAAAGTGTCATTGCAAAGCTAGGGGTTGTTCGCAGATTGAGGAGGAAGTTAGAAATGGACCACGAGTCATCAAAAGTTCACAAAGAAAAATATAAAGTTGTGGAAGACATGATCAAGGTGGCAGAATATCATAAGTTTGTAATGTCCCCTTTTTCGAATTGATCAAGTTGAAGGCTTCTTGCCCATTCTTCTTCCCATGGGCAAGAAGAAGATGAACAAGGGAAGCCCTTGGATTATATTTTAGACTCTCTTTAATTAATAATTATATTTTTCTTTGTATTTTTCCCAATAAAGTAGGTTGGTTGTGTTGGAGAGCTTTTAATTCAAGCTTAAAAGATAAAGTAATCTTCTAATAGAGGTCGGTCTTGGGGAAATCTCCCTTAATGACTCTTGGTGCCACCTTAAGGATATATAAGGGGTCACATAGGCTCCTTTTGGGCATGTTTTTGGCTTATATACTTTTATCTACTTGGTTCTAGAGCTGGTTGCTCTATTCCAATCCACTAAGGGAAAATCCATTAGTGTGGCAAGCAAGGAAGACAAAACCCTTCCTTGTTGAAGGTTGGAGAATGAAAACTCTCCAATTTGGTGGTGTTAAGGACTTCTACGAAGACTATCTTGTTGATTGGGCAGCTAGGGCATCAAGGAGAAGAATATCAAGGGTTTATCATCATTTTTGGCTCCCTCTCCTAGGGTAGTGACTTGGGTGTGAGTGTGTTTGGGTGCCTTCTAGGGCACGTTTTGGCATTCCAAGTTGATATTCAGATTTCTACATATTTATAAGGTTGATCTATCATTTATTTGGCATTTATTGGGGTTTGGAGACCTCATTTTCAGTCACATTTGATAGTTGTACTTCTGCTGATATTTAATTAATTTCCAGTTGTGTTTGTGGTTGAGTTTTGGGATAATTGCCTAATATATTCCTAAAGGGTTTCTATATATTGTAGATGATGTTTATGGTGATATTTTGTTGAATTATTGCTCTTTCCAAGTTCTCACAAAAAAAAACAAATTGTTGTACATTGTTGTTCCCTTTCTCGGTTAATTTGGTATAAAAATCAGAGTTTATTTTAGTTTGGGTTTGTGTGATTTCATTGTTTGTTTGGTTCGAGTTCTTGAAAGGGACATTACAAAGTCTGCGAAGAACATTAAAGCCACACCTAATTTTAACTAGGTACTTAACCATTCCAACAACCAAAATTTAATTTTGAACGACATTGTCTTCTGTATTGATGATCTAATGGTGTGTGATTTGAGTAACCTCGTGTGGCCATGCTTGTATGCAAGCATTGAATCATGATTGGTCCTTGGTGGGCGGCGGGTGGTTGGCTCTCTTCATTTTAGCGTGATATACTTTTCTCCATCTCTATTATCTTCCTCTATAAAAACGTGATATACTTTTCTCCATCTCTATTCTCTTCCTCTATAAAAACAACTCAATATCATTTGTAAAAGATCTTCTCTTGGCTATAACGTCACCTTGTCAAAGCAAAGGCGAACTTTCATGAGTTATAGACCTCTGATTTGGTCACATGTAATGCACTCAGTGCCCTTCCCCACTAATGTAATGGACTATGTATATCTTTGATCAATAAAATCTTGTTATTGTGGCAGTATCTACCCTTTACTTGCATTTATTGTGTCTCTTACCTCTTTGTTCATTTATAACATATCGTGTGTGGGTTATACTTGCATGTTTTCTTTTCTTTGTGTCTAAAATGTGTGGAATGGAATGGTTCACATAGTGTTGATCTATGGCATGTATTTTCCCTCTCATCATGTGTTTTCTTTTCTATTCTTCCCCTCATGGAGAGATATCCCCTTTCTATTTTGGCACCATCACCATTTCCTTAGCTTAGTTTCATTTCATGCATTCCTCCTTCCCCTTTTCCCCTACAGTTTGTAGCTTAGCTTAGGAGTAGTGTTAGTGTTAGGATAGATAGGTAGAGGAAGCCAACCTTCTTCGGAGGTCTATCCCAAGGAGCAAGGTCCCACACCTTGGGGATATTCCCATGTTTCACTGAGGTCTTGAATTTGGTACATTCAAAAAGGGTGCAACTTTGAGTGACAACAAATGCAAAGGCCTTTCTTGAAGTTGATGGATAAAATGTGGTCACTCACAAAAAAACCAAATCCAAAAAGGACCATACACAATTCTTCCAAGTGTTAGAATCACGAGGAGCACTAAATTGAAGGATGTAACAAGATCTAGATATAAATCGAAGGACGTATATAGATATCCTTTTTTAAGCTGAGGTTGGTATATAAATCTAATCAATTACCTTTAGAGGATGAATGATTAAAGTTAGGCCTTATTTTTGGTAGGTTGACTCGTTCTAACCATGGAAATGATTGAATGATATTCCTTTCATTGCTTTCTTCTTTATTTTCTTGTAAGCTTTATTGAAAATGTTTTCTTTCACTTGCTTTGTCTGAGGAGAGGGACCATTATGGGAAAAAGGGACTAATGGATGGGAATCCCTCCAGGTGTTCTTGAAGAAGAAGAAAGTGATACAAATTGTTAAAAGGAACAAGCTAATGCCACAAAAATAATGTTTTTCACATTCAATAACTATCAAAGGACAAGGCCAAGGAGATCAAAGTAAGACTTTAAAGAATAAACAAACTTCAATCTTGGAAACTTTAGAAGAGGCTTGTGACCTCCTCGGCTAGAGAATCAAGATCAACGAGAAGAGGAGCTCACTTGAACAAGCAATGGTGGAGGGGCTCCCGGCTTCAAAAGGAAAATACTGCCTAAAGGTGCACCCTTTGTACCTTTAACTATTAAATATTTAAAATACATTACGAGGATTGTTGATGTTCCCTCTAAAAATTTATAAATGGAGAAGGATGACAAAATCCAATAGAAATATCCCATGTTTTTAGGAGTAAGGAAGCTTGGAAAGAGGGGATGGAAGGAATCCAAAAGGTTAAAGATGGTAAAAATTAAGAGAAGGATCAATAAGAGGAATTAAAGAAAATAAAAGGTAAAGGGGATATCCTTGTGGATCCCTCCGAGATAGTGAATGGTCGGATATCTATTTATATAGGGGCATTCTTAGGGCTCACAAAATTCTTAGCTCACAAAGTTCTTAGCGAGTTTTCTAAGATATCTATATAGGGCGGTTCTATAATCGGGAAATGGCTAGTTCCCTATCTATATATACCTCCCCCAAATATATATATATATATGGATATATATATATATATATGGGGGAGGTCATCTATCTTAGTCCAAAGTCTATATGGATATGTATGGTGGTCACGAACAATTGCAGTTGTTAGTTGCTTAAAAGAAAGGGGAAGGGAAAGGAAAGGAAAAGCTTATCAATTTATTTTCGGTTGCATGTTTGGTGAGAAATTTTGACCTTAATCACTTATCTACTTATCCACTCCTTTTCCAACTAAGTTATTGACATGGATATGGGCACTCTGTTTGCAATGAGAAACTTTCGTACAAATTCGAAAGTTCACTCGGGTCCCCTCCTTGTATGGGGAAAGAAAACTACGGGTGATAGCTTTATAGAAGGAATCCAACTTTAAAGATTGTGAATGGGAAGTGATGGAGGATAGATCTAGGGTATGTCATTCTCGGGAAGATTACGAACAAGAGGTGGAGGATATAAAGGCCTTTCTTGAAATTAACGGATGAAATGTGGTCACTCATAGAAAAACCAAAACCAAAAAGGGGCTATGCATAGTTCATCCAAATGTTAGAATCACAAGGAACACCAAATTGAAGTATGTAGCAAGATCTAGATATAAATTGAAGGATATGCTTAGATAGCTTTTTCTATGTTGAAGTTGATCTACGAATCTAGTCGGTTGTCTTTCGAGGACGAATGGCTAAAGCTTAGCCTTATTGCTTGCAGACTAACTTGTTGCGGACTATGGGGCTCACTTTGAAGGTTATTCCTTTCCTTATTTTTTTGTTTTGGGCTACTTTATACAAGGGAGAGGGACCCTTTCAAAACCTTTATTGTTACTTTCAAATAATTAAAAAAATAACTCTAACATAATATTTTTTTATAACACACACATATATAATTATAATTTTAATTGTTCTCTAATAACTCAATCAATTTCCATGGTTCATCCTTCATTATATGATTCATGGATCATAAGTCCTTTGTATAAAATTACAATTTTGCATGTTTCCCTACTTAATATTAAGGGGGAGTGTTGGGGTTTGTAATATTAAGTGGGAAACCACTTAATTAAAAACCCGCTAAGAAACTTTTAAAAGGATTTGGTTAAAACTTATGTTTAAAACATAAGTTGATCCCCATGCCAACCAGTGTAAGGCGATTGTTAATTCAAATTTGAATTATAAGAGTGAAGCGGTAAAACACATCACCGCCTTGTATATAACAGGGTGATCTCATTTGATATCGATGACACACATGATGAACAATGCAATCTATATGCAAGTAGAAGCAAGAAACATGAATGCGAAATATGCGAGCTAGTACTGCATTGAGCGAATGTTTATAAAACCTTTCAAAGGTTGTAATTGTGTGGGATCAAGGAAATAGTGGGAGTGTTGGGTGAAATTCAATTCTCAATAAAGATAAGTGATATTTTTAGTGGGTTTTTTACCGAAAGGTTTTCCCACTTAAATATTGTGTTATGTGTTATTTACTTTCATTGTTATGCATGCAATCTATGATTTAATTCAATCTAATTCATTATAATTTGTTGTACATTCATAAACTATAATCCTTGGTTGTTTTATATGGTGGATATCTAATATGTGGTTTATTATTTATCTCTGTCTTTCCTATCACATCCATGTGGATCCCTTAGAGTACAAATCCAAGAATTCACTCAAGTCTCTCCTTGTATGGGGAGAGAGGACTAAGGGTGTTAGCTTCATGTGAGATATCCAAGTTAAAAGATCGTGAATGGAAAGTGATGGAGGATAGATCTAGGGTATTTCATTCTCATGAAGATTATGAACCAAAGGTGTTGGAGGATACAAAGGCCTTTCCTAAAGTTATGATAGAATGCGATCGATCACTGAAAAAAACCAAACCCAAAAAGGGACCGCGAACAATTCTTCCAAGTGTTAAAATCACGAGGAGCACTAAATTGAAGGATGTAACAAGATGTAAATACAAATTGAAGGACATACTTATATAGCCCTTTTTATGTTGTGGTTGATCTACAAATCTAGTTGATTACCTTTGGAGGATGAATGACTAAAGTCGTGGCCTTATTCTTTGGTGGGCTAACTTGTTCTTAATCGAGGAATGATTGAATGTTATTCCTTTCCTTACTTTTTCTTTGGTTTCTTGTGAGCTTTATTAAAAATGTTTTGCTTTCAATTGCTTTGTATAGGGGAGAGGGACCATTATGGAAAAAGGAGGACTACTTTTACTAAGAATCCCTTTGAACGCTTTCTATAAAGAAGAAAGTGATACAAATAGTCAAAAGGAACAAGCTAATGCCACAAAAGATAATGCTTTTCATACTCAACAACGGTTGAAGGACAAGGCTAAAGAGATCAGTTGAGCTTGAAAGAATAAGCAAACTTCAATCCCGGAAACTTTAGTAGAGGCTTGTGGCGTCCTCACTCTAGAGAATCAAGATCAATGAGAAGAGGAGCTCACTTTAGCAAGCATTGGTAGAGAGGCTCCTTGTCTTTAGAAGGAGAAGATTGCCTATAAGAGTGCCCTTATACCTTTAACTATTAAATATTTACATACATTATGAGGATTGTTGATGTGGCCTCTAAAAAGTCAAAAGGGAGAAGGATGACAAAATCAAGTAGGAAGATCCCATTTTTTAGGAATAAGGAAGCTTTGGATCGAGAGGATGGAAGGAAGCATAAAGGTTAAAGATGGTAAAAATTAAGAGAAAGATCAATAAGAGGATGTAAAGAAAATAAAAGGTGAATGATAAAGAAAATAAAAGGCTGACTCGAGTCCCCTCCTTGTATATATCATTTATGGAGGAATCTAAGTTTAAAGATTGTGAATGGGAAGTGATGGAGGTAGACACATTCTCGAGAAGATTATGAACAAGAGGTGTTGGAGGATACAAAGGCCCTCCTGAATTTGACAAATGGAATGTGGTCATTCACGAAAAAACTACCAAAGAAGGGGCCATGTTAGTATTAGAATCACGTGGAGGACACTAAACTAAATGATGGAGCAAGATCTAGAATCAAGGAATACTTAGATGCCTTTTTGTATGTCGTTACAAATCCAGGGAGCTCACTCGAGTCCCCTCCTTGTATAGGGGAGAGATTTGTTAGCTTCATTCTAAGTTTACCCCTAAAGATTGTGAATGGGAAGTGATGGAGGTGTTGGGTATTTCATTCTCGAAGATTATGAACAAGAGGTGTTGAGGATACATTCCCGATTTGACAAATGGAATGTGGTCTTCACGAAAAAACCAAACCAAAGAAGGGGCCATGCACGGTTCTTCCAAGTATTAGAATCACGTGGAACACTAAACTAAATGATGGAGCAAGATCTAGATATAAATCAAGGACATACTTAGATAGCTTTTTGTATGTCGTGGTTGATCTACACATCTAATTGGTTGCCTTTGGAAAATGAATGGACCTTATTACTTATAGGTGACTTGTTGATGACTATGGGGGTAGGAATAATCAAGATTATTCCTTTCCTTATTTTGTTTTGTTTTGTGTTGCTTTACACAAGGAGAGGGACCCTTTCAAAACCTTATTGTTACCAAATAATTAAAAAAACAACTCCAATATAATATTTTAAACTAGCAATCGCATGTGTTTCATGAGATGTGAACGCCGAACGGTATATGTTATTTGATTTAGAGGTATAGTTATTACTTTTGTACTTGATGTTGTTAAGGGGTTCGAGTGATGTTGTAATTGTAGAAATATAGTTGATCCACTTAATTTGAAGGTTGTTTCTACATTTCAAACTTGTTATAAATTCGTACATGATTACTTGTGATACCATTTTCGATAGTTAATTAATTTTATAGTTGATGTTGTTAGTTGTGCATCGAGTTGTTCAGTTGGTGTTTTGTTGGAGAAACATTTATTATACAATTGATAATGTGTGTGATTGATAGTTGTAGTGTAGGACTTTAGTTGAAACATTACATTGAAATGTTGTATGTGTACATTTAATTATGTTACAGATTCGTACATTTAAAGTTGCATATCATATTTGAAAACATCAAATAAATGAAGGTATACGTACACATAATGAGACATGTATACATTTGCAGTATTTATATCATGAATGGGTATAAGGGAATATAACTGCTTTCTTTTGAAGCAGAGAAAAAAGTGAAACATAGATATGAAATAAGAAACATAGCAGTGATAGTTCAAAGTATAGAATGGGATGAGTGAGGGTGTAATGTTTGAAGGGATGGGTGGGTTGGAAATCCTTGCGTAAAGGTTATGGAGGAGTTGCACTATTTTCCGCTTTCTTTGAACTGAGGATGACACATTTCAATCATTGTTTCCGCAATATGTCTCTTTTTTTAGTGAAAGTGTGAAGCAATATTTGTTGCCGATGACATTACTTATAATTTCACTAGTTGCATCTTCGTCTATAGACAATATATGGAGGTCACTAGCTGCAACACCCATGATTAACTCAATTGTCTCATCAAAAGCGGTAACTGATTGAAGTTCTCCTGTTGGGTCCTTTAGATCGATCCTCAGTGCATATCTATAATCATAGTTTTGAACTTGTATGTTGCAACTCAAACAAAACCATGAACCATTACCATTCTCTCTCACCTTTTTCCTGCATTTTTTTCACCTTTTTGAAGAGGACATGCCTTTAAAAAACATTTTCCATGTTGATATTTGTGATTTCTGCAGAAACCATGGCCCATTCATTTCTCTTTGTGTTCCCCATATGTAGTACCTCCAAAATTGTTATTCTGACAGAGGTCAAACTCTTTGGAGGGCCCATAAATTTGCTTGTGATAGAGGGTGCCAGAAGGGAGTAGTCATCGGAATCTACCCAGTTATGAAGTGTATTGGTTTCTAAAATTAGAGGGTTGACGTAACATTTGGTACTTGAAATAGTGTCGATTGAGTTCCCATTGAAACTGGAGACGTGAGAAGCTTTCAAGGCAAGGACTGGAAGTGGTCGGTATAGAAAGCATGTCTTCAAGTTCGTTGCTTATATCATCTAAGTGTTGTCCCCACAATGTGACACTTACACTGAATCCCAACATGTCATTTAATTGCAGTTTTCTTCTCTTTGTTTCAGACTTGTCATACCAACGAATTGTTGAGCATGGTGACATCATAACAACAATTCCAATCAAATAAACTATAGAACCTTCAGCGCTTTCAGGTAAGTCCTTGATTTTGGTGAAGTGAAAGTGATGGGAAGGTATTGTATCCTCATTTACTATGAGTGGAGATATGGTTGAGGAAGGTTGCAGGAAAATCTCCAAAGCATTGTTCAAATGGTCATAACATAGCTTTGCCTATGAGTGGAGATATGGTTGAGGAAGGTTGCAGGAAAATCTCCAAAGCATTGTTCAAATGGTTGTAACATAGCTTTGCATCAAATCCTCGCAATCCTCCCATTGGAAATTGTATATAGCTTCCCATTCTCAATCTGCTCATAGAAGGCTTCCGCGACATCGTTGAAACAGGTGATGTGGATTTCCCCTCCTTCCTGATCAACAAAATCAAACCCAAACACGATCCATTTCCCTTACATTGTGATATTGGCGAAGGGTTGTTTTTGCTAGGGCACGACCCTCTACGGACCACATGCACATAGATGTATTCAAAGCACTTATTTTAGTTGGTGTTCTCACAAAATATTTGTTAACTTGGTTTGCACTTGCATCTATTTGTGGCAACTGACTGTGTTCGAGAGCATTTGTTGGTAGTCGATTGGAGCACCGATTACCAAATGTGTTTCGACAACAACATCCATTTCAATGATAAGAACAATGTTGCAATGGAAAAGAAAAACAGGATAGAATTAGAACTGAGCAACGGATGGAAAAAACAAATAGAAAGAAATTTTAATTAATATAGGGAGTTTATGTACATTGGTAATTGAGCAAGAGATGAAGCTTACAGTTCACTTTTGATCATTCTAACGAGGGATTTTTGTAAGCACACGATGGAGCCTTCTTGTATTGATTTGTCGGTTACACGACTTGCAAATTTAGAGGGTAGAAGTGCTGTCTAAAAATGTATCCCATCTGAAAGGTCAACACGATGTTGGGCTCCCGTGTTGAGAATGGACAAAGAAGAAATGAAGTAACTCTCCCTAATAGGCCATCCATCAAGGACAATACCCTTGCCCCACATATAAATATTTTTCCCTTAAATAACAAAAAAATTATATGATATGCAGTAACGCAGGGTCGATCGCTCTGATATCCTTACACCATGCAGATCACGGTTTTCCCACCAATATGTTGGGAAAAGAGCCAACCCCTTTCTAATGACGCGATATAATGCCGTTGAAGCTCATCTTTATCATCCTATTATATGCCAGACGCCTACAGGTCTTTTTACACTTCCTCCCACCTCAGCAAGAATCAATTTAAAAAAAGCTAACCACGAGATTGTTCTGTGCATTAAAATAAACGATTCTGACATTTGATTGTTCATCATTCGAATCTCGTCCTGACTGTTCTTTCCACTCAAAAAACCATGACCATAGCAAGTTCTTACCGCCTCTCGCCCCCAGCAAAGTATGCGAGAAGTGAAACCACAGCTTCAGTTTCATCGAGGCGTTGTCATTCTAACAACCTTAGCAGTTGTCGCCTGCCGAATATGCAGAGAAATTTTAGCTTAAGCTTGAAAGCGATAGGCGTTTCGTCCAAGGACTTGGCGGATTATGAAATAGGAGAATCATTGCCTGAAGATTATGCGGAATGGTACCCTCGTAAAGATCCTTCCGAGTGCAGAAGGGCGGGGGTTTTGCTGCATCCTACTTCTTTGCCCGGCCCCAACGGCATTGGAGAGCTTGGCCATGAGCTTTTCACCTTTCTCGACTGGCTTGAAACGACTGGCTGCAAAGTCTGGCAGGTGATTTCATTTTGCTTAAGTTTTATGCTTAGCTTTTAATGTTAACGAGCTTATTTATTCAGAACTTAAGTTTCTTCATGTTTAAACATATTTATTCGTGGTTAGGTGGCCTTAATTTAAATAATTTAGGTCTTAATTTAGCTGTAGTTGTGTCAGTAGATCTATAAATTTCATCGGATCCACCGAGCAGTTGAGCTTTGTAGCGAACTGAAAGGGATCCACCGAGCAGTTGAGCTTGTAACAAAGCTAACATATTAGCATCTCGAAAATTCAGAAAATATTTGAACTGAAAGGGAGAAAAGTCGGTATGAATTTGCTCATTTATAAACCTAGGAGCTTTGTTCCTCCACCTCATGCTATGCCTTATTCTCCTTCGTAATGGAAACTTTATATGCTGTAAGGTATAATTTTTGTTGAGAGAATCTTTTTATGTTTTTATATAATATAAGCAATGTTTAATTTTGTTGATAAGCATATTTGTTCATAACTAAATCCATTTCATGTTGAAACATATATTTCCTTAATTTAGCTCTGGCTACGCTTGTAGATCTAAAAACTTGCTTGGATTCATCCAGCAGATGAGCTTCATTGCTAACATTGGGGAAACTTCTCATTGCTAGGTCATTTATATAAATAGGGAAACTTCTCACTGCTATGTGAAGTAAATGAAACTTTTATATGCTTTAACGCATTATTTTATTTTGTTTCATACGCTTCATTTTTATGTCGATAAGCATATTTCTTCAGAATATAAGTTTCTAATATGTTGGCCTTAATTCTATTTAATTAGACGTTAATTTATTAACCTAGGCATTTATTTGATTAACATAGGCCTTAATGTATCTTGGCTATGGTAGTCAGATCCAGAAACATGCTGGATTTCGAGAGCAAATGATCTATGTAGCTATGTTTTAGCAATTGAACTTATTTCTTGATTGGCTTGAAACCACTGGCTGTAAAGTCTGGTAGTTAATTTTATTTTGTTTTAATTTTAATGTTGCCGTGTTTCTTTCTTCAGAACTCAAGTTTCTTGATGTTTAAATAATCACCAATATAAGTTTGCCTTAATTTTGTTGGAAATGTAGCTGTACATCCAACAAAATTAGATAGCTGTTACATTTACATCTGTCTTTTGTGTGTGCTTCCATTTTTGTGAATATGGAAGGTTAAGTGTTTTGAATTTGTAGTTGTTGCAATAACATAATTTAAGTTAAGCTTCCACTGCTGCTCTGTTTTATGTACTGCTGTAAGTTTTTGTTTTTTGACAGATACTGTTGTTTGCCTTTTCCTGCATATTTCATCTGTTTTAGAATTCCTCTCTACTGTGGCACATATATTGGGGTGAACTTCAGAAGTAATTGTAATTGAGAATTTATAGAAGAATAGATTGTTTTGTTGTGTTTGCTCCATTTTCTTTAACAAATCTGGTTAGCTTAGATCTTGATTTAGCTATGACTAAGCAGATCCAGAAACTTGTTTGGATTCATTGCCAACATATTGGTAACTGAACTTAAAGGCAGAACAATGTTTTGCTCATCTATAAACTTGGGGAAACCTGTCACTGACATTTAAATCAAGGTAAAGTTCAGCATCATTTGTCCCTTGTTTTAGAATGAATTCTTCTGATTGCAAAAAGATTACACTATTAAAGACTTTAAGCTTCAGCAGTCCATAATATTTAGGCAATTTTTTTTTAAAGATTACTGTGTATGCAGAAGAATAATATCAATGTTCAAAATTTCATTTGAGACCCATCATTATACTTGTCCATACACTGTTATCTCTAGGAAGTCAAAGCTTTTTTTCTTGATTAACTAATTTTTGTTAAAACTCCTTTTCTCTTGATTAAATAATTTTTTTAAAAACTCTTTTGTTCTTGATTATGTAATTTTTGTTAAGACATTACTGGTAACTTGCTTACTTGGTACCGGCGCCTTACTTGCAGAAACATATAAAGATTTCTATGAGAAGTTCTGAATGAAATAAATCAGGGCTATGGTATGTAGAATCTGCTAAGGTGGTTAATAGCTAATGTACAAGAAACCTGCAGATTTTAGTTGCAATTATTGGATTCTATCTGAAAGTAACCACTTGGCATGTTCACTGCAAATGATCTTCTAGGTCAGATGAAATTATTTCAAGTCAATAAGCAGTGGAAAGGGCTATTAATAAGTAGTTTAAAAATTGCAGTCCGTTTAATATAATGCAGGGTGATGCAGAGAGAGCACAAGAAACACAAGAGAATATACTTCAATATAAAGCACACAAGAAACAGAATCTCACATCCACAATAACTCTTATGAGACAGAAGTTGTCTATAAATTCTCCTATATTTAATGCCAAGCGACACCACTTTTGTCTGTCTGCATAATTACATCTCATTTTCTTATATAAAAGAGTTTACATGCTTTACTTACTTTCTAAGCTTTCCCTAAGAGTATAACTGCTTGTCCTGCTTTGTAAGAAATGTCTATTCTAAAGTTTCTTTTTCTGGCTCCTAAAAAATAACCTACTTTAAAGCTATTTTTTATTTTTCTGTAAGAATAAAACTTCAAACTATGTATGCTCCTTTATCATTTTCCCATGGTTGGAAGAAAATTCTGAACCTACTAGTTCAGAGGCATCGGGTGTATGTGTTTATTTCACTTCCCTCATTGATTAAATGGTATAGCTTATTGTATCAACTTAGATTTGTATGAACAATTTTCTCCTTTTGTGCATCTGTACATTGTTCAACCATGTTGAAAATTACATCCCTTTTGTATCAACTGACTGAGATTTGCATGAACGATCTTCCTTTTGTGAATCCCTGTAACCTTGTTGAAAATAGCATCACACTCTGTTTTGATTTCACTGTGGCCATTGCCACATCAAGAGTGGCGCTCTCTTCAACCTGCACATTCAGAGCACCCACAAACGATTCAATGGTAATCTGGACATGTTCACCTTGGTGAAAAAACTCCTTGCATGTGCTATTCTCACTGCCATTATTAAGGGAATAATTTCTTCTCCCTGCCCCATCTTCTTTTCAACAACTCTTATCCTATTTGGAAAACTTCTATTCGAGCAATTATCAAGGTTTACAAAAACATGATTAGAGTTTTCAAAGCAGCAAAAATCCTCACCTTGGTCATAGTCACATGAATGGATTCATCAGATACGGTGTTCTTTCACTTCATTGTTTGGATTGGACATTTCAAAAATGGCTTTCTTGTTGAACTTCTTACTACAATCTGTGCGACATTTGTAGTTCTGGAGGTTAGTACCAATTTTTCTTGGTCAACAATACCATTCATTGGGTGGTAGATTTACTCGCCTCTTCACGGGAGAACACTTTTTCCATTTCATCTTCTATCTTTTCATGTTCATCCTTATCCACTAAGGAAGCAATGTCTGCTAAAACTTGCAAATCAGCCTCATCTTCAATTTTACCTTCATGCATGCGATCATGTGCACATTGTTTACCTTATGCTTCTTCCTGATATTCAAGGGATTATTATTTTCACATGTTTCTAATTTCTTCTTTTCATCTTCAAATTCTGCCTGTTTCTTTTCTTATCATTCCTCTTCAAGTGCATCACCCTCTCCTGAGAAACAATTTACTTTCGCCATTCCATTTCAAAAGAACAACTTGTTTCAACCACCATCTCTTCCACTACTATACTGTTCCTAGGGTGCAGATTCACATTAGTCACCTGCGTTTCCGCACCAACAACATACTGGTCTTCTCTCCTATGTTTTTTAAAATGTTTTTGGTCCATCTTCACAAGCTTCTTATTCATGATTTCAGCCTCAAGACTTCTATCTATGTCCTTTGTCTTCTATTCTCTTGTCACACTTCTATCTACCCAAAATTATATGATAATTTTTATAGCGCCTTCAATCTTTCATAGTGCTCCAATGTCTGCTGCTGTCTTCCTTTGCTCCTTATTCTTTCCTCCAGATCATCCAACCTTTGCATTATGTTGACCATACAGGCCCATGCAACTCTATTGCCACTACTTGGGATATGTGCAATAATGCATCCTTCTGTAACAACATATACCACCGATGTAGCAGAAAGCAAGAAAATAGTGAAGACAGAGGAAAATAAAATCAACTATGATTTCACATTCACACAAGACAAAAAAGCTATGTTTGAAATGTACTTTTATTAATTTAACATGCACTGTTCTGCCTAACCACATACTAAAATTACATCCCTTTTTTATACGAAAAGGTTTACATGATTCAGAAGCTTATTTTTCTAAGAATAAATATGCTTTTCCTTTTAGAGATTTCTAGATGATAATTATTCTAAAGCTAATTTTTTTACTTCACTTTAAAACCAGAAAAAGTAAATCTAAGGAGTAAAAATAAAGTAGTTAAGACTTGAGCTTTAAAGTAATAAAACCGGAAAAAGAAAGGGAGGAGTTGACTCCAATTGGATAAACCTTAGACAAATTTGTATATACAAAAGCTAGAATGAGAAAAACCAATTTTGCAACCAGAAAGCTCCTTGCATAAAAGGCTTGCCGACAAAGCCTAGAGAAAGGATCCAATGGAGAACAAGGTTCTAGTTTGCATCATAACCAGGAGTAGGAGAAGATCCAACATCATTGTAGACCACTGTGAAATAGCTAATTTTGAGTCTAATGATGTTCTCCAGGAAATGTTCTTGGCTGATAGGCATTGGTTGAAAAATGATGTTGGAGAGTAAGGTGCTCCTCCCAATGGTTCCGCTAATGTCCAAGTGAGGGAAATTTGCTAATGTGCATCTATACCTACGCTTTAGACTATGAATGGAGAAGGTAGCTGGCAGTCTGTCCTGAGTGTGGGTAAATGGAACTTTGAAGGCTAGCTCTGCTACAAACAATCTGATGTAGAGCTCGATGGCCTAATGCAACTACTTCCCAAAGGTAAAAAGACTAGACATCTTTTATTCAAATTATGGAAGAATTTAGCATGGTCTTTCTCGAGTCTCCATTTAAAGTTCAAACTATGATGCCTACCTTGATCTCACAGTATACACCTCTGTTTCCATCTCTTGTATAAGTAAAAGACAAGAAATCCTATCACACCACAACATTTGGTGGTTTGTTTCAACTCATAATTGGCGAGAACATATCATCAAATACGAAAGGGGATCCTAAGGTCATGTGATTAATGATAATAAAGATAGTCAAGAGGTACAATTGTGCCATCTACAATCCACAGAAAGTGCTCAATGTAGAAAGCTATGTTAGAGCTCAAAAGTTGCAAGGGTGGGAGGAGTGAGATCCAAGTGACTTAAGTATGTTGTTGATATCTGAGACAACTTTATTAATCTTGCACTACATGGAAGAAGGTGAGATCCAAGTGACTTAAGTTTGTTGTTGATATCTCTGACAACTTTATTAATCTTGCACTACATGCAAGAAGGTGATATCCAAGTGACCTGAATATATTGTCGATATCTAAAGGGAGGGAGCTGATTTACTTAGAGCTCAAAAGTTGCAAGGGTGGGAGGGGTGAGATCCAAGTGACTTGAGTATGTCATTGATATCTTTGACAACTTTATTAATATTGCACTACAGGGAAGAAGGTGAGATCCAAGGGACTTGAGTATTTCGTTGATATCTCTGACAACTTTATTAGTCTTGCACTACATGGAAGAAGATGATGAAGATCCAGTGACCTGAATATATTGTCGATATCTAAAGGGAAGGAGCTGATTTATGGAGATGTCAATACATCTCGTCATTCAAGGAGGTATGACAAGGAAACAAACCACTATGAGGAACACAAGTTGAATTGCTAAAATATCTGCGTTTGTGAAGATAGAAGAAAAGCCTGAACACTCAAGCTTGAAAAGCTGGGCATCAAATTCAACTCTCACAATGCTCTCAAGGGAAATCATTTACAATGATGCTCTGTAGCATAATAATTTGTGGATGCAAAGTCCTGTTTTCCAAGACCTTGCTCCTTAAATGCTTTGCCCCTATTACGATTTTCCAGCCATACTTTTAATTTACAGCAGTGAATCTGCAGCAATGCAAAACAGTCCAGCAAGCTATGAAATACCATAAACACAGAATTTCAGCTCCCACAGTTCGTAATGCACACTAGGAATTTGGCATAGAGGAGTTGTTATTTTAATTCAGTTCATAACTATGCACCTCCAAGATAATGAACAGCAGAGTTCTGCCCCCAGGAAAACAGTTACTCATATTTGTTTATACTGTCTTTGTGCCATTACAATCCACGAAAGTGCGATAGAGCTCAAAAGTTGCAAGGTGGGGTGAGAGGAGCTTCTCACTAATCCACTGCCAATTCTTCTGTCCAAAAACTGCTTGTAACTAGCAACTGGCAAAATATAACAACTAATTTGATTGTGGAATAACATGACATTGTGGGAAGTGAGTATGCCTCAGTTATTGTTCAACTAACTGGTAAATGAGTATGCCAACCTTGCTGATAGGCAGAAAAAGTATAGAACAAAAATAAAATAAAATCAGGTACTTTCAAAAGCAGTTTTTTTCACAGCAATTTGGTTGTTATGGCTTTTCAAGGGTTGCCCCCAGACCCTGCAAAGGGTGTTGCTCCTTGACCCTGTTGGGGTCTGTCGCCCCCAGACCTCCACTTTGCTTTTCCGCAAAAAAATGCTTTTTGCTTTTTCTTACTTCTAGACAAGGCACACACTTTCTATGTAAACAATGACTCCACCGGAATGACTTCTATCTTCTCTTGTCATCCTAATTTTAGTCATGTGTTGTATGAACTGTGTCGGAAAGGACTCCGACTTGTTTAAAAGGGGGATAATGTATAGAACGTAACATTCGTATTGTCATGATTATTTGCATAATTACATATTTTCATAGCTGATGAGTTATGTGTTTGTATTGTCGGGCTTAGGTAGTTTGTAATGACTCTTGTTGGTTATGTTTGGGTGGTAACAATCGTGTCAACCACCAAGCATGTGTTGTTTGTCTTATATATAGCAAGAGATACATCGGGGTAGGGGCATTTCTATTAGGATCACATCTGGGCAGATAGAAACAGGACGACGAACAATTACTCGTTTTGCCCGTCGTGGCGTAAAAATATGGATACGTATATTTCCGGACAAACCTATTAGAAGAAGACCTGCAGAAATACGTATGGGTTCGGGAAAAGCGAAGGGAACTCCCAAATATTGGCTAGCTATCGTCAGAACAAGTCAAATGCTTTATGACATAAGCAAAGTATTAGAGACTATAACTCCCTATAATCTCTACGAATTGTATTGGGAGTTATCTTTTATGAATGTGATTTGTTATTGTTCCAGTACTATGCTCTAATATGGTATGGTATGCAATCACTACTTCATTTACACTATTGTTGATAAGTCTAGTATCTTAGGATACATTATCTATACAACACCTGGAATATTTGAGAAAGGGTGTTGTTGGGTAAAAGGGGGTGATATTTGGGTAATATCAATAGATAGAGTGGAGGATGTTAAAGCAAAGTTTGACATCAAGTTTGCAATTGATATTAGGGAGGAAGATGATAGAGAAGACAAGGTACATCAGGGAACTAGCACCAACAACATCTAACATCAAGCAAGTGATGTTAGCAATGCCTTTTGGGCTGATGTAAGGCAGGTGGCATTGACACTAACATGGGTTGTTAGGAATTTTAGGCTAATGTCAACTTCCTCCACCTTGCCAGTTATGACTTCTCCAGGTAGGAATCCTTGGTTGTCACCTCTTTTAACATTCTTTCTATGATTATGGTTACTCTGTCAGTGGGTTACTTAAGGATGCTTTCATTTTCAAAGGTATCATACTTTCCACACAAATAATTATACTGTCATGCACACCCAATATATCTCATGAAGAACTTTTGAAATCACCTTTAAAATCACAAGCAAGGGTTCTAGTGTGTCGTCTACGAGTCTTGTAGTTCACCTCCATTATTATGAGCAAGAGAATGGCAAATATTTCTGTTGAAAATGGCCACAAGTACAATATAGGGTAGTAAAACCAAATAAGGTGTTACCTTGTGTTCCCAAACATACTTCTTTGCACGATGCTGGCACAAATTCTAAGGAAGAGACTGTGATTTATTTCTTTTGTGAAGTCTCGAGTTATGCAGAACAGTCCCTTCAATGTCATATCTCCTTCCTCAACAGGGCAATGATATCATGATGAGCTGAAACCCCTTAATGAACAGAGGTGAGATTTTGGGAGAAGTTACTGCACCATATGAGATAGCAATAACATAACAATGAATGAACAAGCGAAATGAAAGAGATGATTATAAGAACGGACCATGAATGGTGATTAAAGTTTACAATATCAAGAGCAAGAACTGCTATGCTCGAACATGTAAAACTCAAGTAATCCAAAATGACTCATGTATATAGGCAATGGCTAGGGAAGTGCATGCCTTTCGTTGACCTAGTCATGCTGACTCAACATGTATTGTCTAACCACTTGAGGTTACCAACAAACCCAAATTAACCTATGTTTATGTTTGACTACATGTTGGCTGCTCCATAACTGCAAATAAAGTTTAAACATTACTCGGAGTGACTAACTCCAACATGTTTCAGACAAATACATAGTTAGCAGATGTCGGTTTAGTCACATTCAAAAATTCAAGATGTAAGTTTGTCATTACTTGCAGAGGTTGGCATGGAAGAGGAACTGGATTGTGATGTTTCAGTTGTTTTTGAGATTCTTGGTTGGAAAAGAGGGGTGTTGTTTTATATCAGACAACAATGTTCTCATGTGTTTTTAAATCCAAATCAATTAAGACTTTTATCTTTTTCTTGTTAAAATTTGTGGTATTGTACGAAATGTAGTTTATAAAATACTCTCATCTCAATATGAAATGTATATTTTCCCAACTAGCATTGATAATGTCTTTGTTGGGAATACAATGTTTAGTACTCACATGTAAGGCGTATGTTAATATATTAATGTGTGTGAGTAATTGGAATATTAGATTTATTAAATGTGTAAATGAGTTGTTGAGTAACAAATCATTTTAGAGATAAGTGTGAGAGAGATCTTCTAGTTAAGTTGAGAGATATAAGGGATTACATGGTTAGATTGTGAGATGCCTCTTCTTCTTGGTTATAGGGATCTGAAGAGGCTTTATATATGTAATTGTTACTATTGAATAAACAATGAAGTGTTTTGTGTATTGACTCTGTCCAAATATGACAGTCTTTGCATACAAGTGACATACTAACAATGGTAATGGATTTTATGACCAAGTAAGTGATCTTCAGCAATTTAGCACTAATGCAATTAGTGTAGCAAGATTGTTATAGGTTATATGAGATATATGTGCTGAGTAAAGAAAGATTATATGTGTTAAAATGACTTCCAATAAGGAGGTTTTTGCAGTGCAGTGCTTTTACAATCATATGTTCTAATCTGAAACTGCTGAATTTGTTCCTCTTTGCCCCATTTGCTTTGTACAATCTTAAAATTTTATGTTTAGTTTTCTTGACTTCGTTTTCCTTGCAGTGCATTTAACATTTAGTAAATTACAGGTCCTCCCTCTTGTACCTCCGGGAAGAAAATTTGGCGAAGATGGGTCCCCTTATGCTGGACAGGTAGGTCCTTCAATTCAATTTCTTATATTCTTATAGAGATTATAACTTGGGAGCATTTTCTTTCTCATTCAATAATTGCAGGGAATGAAAGATTTTCATCCCTTTATTTTGTAGGAAATGTAAAGTCAAATGGGCAAGTGGCTAGTAGTTATTTCAATGAGCAAAAGTAAATGCCTTCCAATTGAAATGCATATTTTTTGAGTTCTTATTCTTGTTGTTAGTATTGTTACTTTTTTCTCTTTGAAAACATGCTCTTATATTACATTGAAGAGCAATATAATTACATTATAGAGTACAGCAATTGGCTAGGCAGTGTCCTTAAGGCTTCGGATCCCCATGTAGGAAAGGTGTGCCAATAAGTCTGTCTTAGCATAAAACTTAACAAAGCCTACATCTTTCAATTCAATTTCTTATATTCCATTAGAGATTAACTTGGGAGCATTTTCTTTCTCATTCAATAATTGTAGGGAACCCGAAAGATTTTGATCTCTTTATTTTGTAGGAAATGCAAAGTCAAATGGGCTAGTGGCTAGAAGTTATTTCAATGAGAAAAAGTAAATGCCTTCCAATGAAATGCATATGTTTTGAGTTCTTATTCTTGCTGTTAGTATTGTTTATTTTTTCTCTTTGAAAATATGCTCTTATATTACATTGGAGAACAATATAATTACATTATAGAGTACAGCAATTGGCGAAGCAGTGTCCTTAAGGCTTTGGCTCCCCACGTAGAAAGGTGTGCCAATTAGACCATCTTCGCATATAACTTAACAAAGCCTACATCTTTCTTGTATCTCCAAATCTGAAATCTATTTTATTGTATTTACCATTTGATGTTTAAATATATGTAAAAATAAATATGAGGTAAATAATAATAAAGGGAATTAAAAATAAAAGTAAAACAATAAATATAATAATAGGGCAGAACAAGTGTCCACCCTTAGAAAGTAAAACCCAACATGTTGTTTTCCAAGTGGCAAGAAAAACATGAGGAAAGAATAAATAGAGGAGTCAGAAGAAAAGCGTTATGAGAGATAAGCCCATGAAAAAGGAGAAAATACAGAGAGAGAATATGCAGGAAATGGAATGGCGTGGGAGAGAATTGAGGAGCGTGTAATAAGAGCAGGGTGTAGGGATGAAGGTATGTTTACATTACTCCTAAGCATTTATGTGCAATCTGGATATTCCTCATTCTGCAGTTGTTTGGGAAATGTTTTAAAACTCCTTGAAAACTTTCTATATGCTGGTAAGCACATTTAAAAGATAGATGATATTTGAAAATTTGTCAAAGATCACTTGAAATCTGTAAGTTGTTCAGACCCTAGATTTGCACGGTTAGAATTTTAATGTATTCAGGTTTTTGCCATTACATGGTCTAACTTGGATGCCATGTGATGCGGATGGGGATTCATTAATAGCTCATAAATTTTTAGTTTCGTTTGGCTGTCTTGTTGTCATTTAATTTCAAAGCTTCAATTTGGCATGGCTGGTAAAATGTCTAAAATATTGTGGAAGTATTGTTTTAGACATGCTTCTTTACATTGCTTAAATATCTTCAAGGCGGTCCCGAAAAAACTCATTTAATGCAAACCTTGCAATCAGCACATTTCTTAAGCTGTTTGCATTTTTTTTTCAAACATTTCGTGTGTCCTAAATATCCTCAAAGACTTTCATTGTGAAATGCTTGACAAAATGCCTCTTGAGAATTGCGTAGAATTTCATTGTGAAATGCTTGATAAAATGCCTCTTAAGACTTTTGTTGTGAAATGCTTGACAAAATGCCTCATACTTTTGCAGAGAAATGCTTGAAAACATTCCTCATATAATATTGTTGTGAAATGCTTGACAAAATGCCTTTGAAGACTTCCATTGTGGAATCCTCGACATAATGCCCCTTGAGACTTTCAATGCAAAATGTTTGACAAAATGCCTATTTAGACTTTTATTGCAAAATGCTTGACAAAATACCTCTTAAGACTTACATTGTGAAATGCTTGACAAAATTCCTCAAATATTGCATTCTAAAATGCTTGACAAAATGTAAGACTTTGTAATGTCCCTTTCGGGCTCAAATTTGAGGAATTTGGATTTTCCCAAAACCCTAATGGAACATTGCTGGAATTTATGACAGCCACATGTATAAACCTAAAGTTTATGACAACAATATGATTTTATGCAAAAATTAGGGCAGCGACCTGTTTTAGGTCCCCAAAACCCTAAGCGACCTAGGTAAAATTCAGATTTTAGTATTTCTCACACAAATCTTTAGAAATATATCAACTTGAAACCCTTGATGAAATAATGCAAAATAAATGCTTCAACAACAAAATATAGATTGCTAGAATTAATTATTGTCCAAAAGACAGCTGAAACTTCAAAAATCCATATCTTCATAAATACTTGGAGATACAATGCAAATGATAGCTCAAAATGACCACAAAAATGACAGCTATCAAACAAAATTAAGTTAAGATTTTTCCAACCACAAAAACCCACTGAAAAGTGATCCCGAAATCTCCAAATGGGTTGCCCAAGCTGAAAAATGAGTGTGGGAGCCCCAAAAAGCATGCCCTAGCATGGATGGAAACCCTCATCTTGTTATCTCACTTGTGACTCCCGGATGAAGCCACCAATGCAACAAATGAGGGTTTTCGTCCCCAAGTGTTGTGACTATTGAGGGTTCATCCTCAATAGGATCCAATGAGGGTTTTCATCCTCAAAGGCTGAAAATGAGAGTTCAATGCTCCAATTTTCAAAAGAGAAGTATCCAATTCACTGATGATCCTTCAAATGAGCCCCAACATTTACCTTTATAGCCTTTTTCTTCCTTTTCCTTGTGGAGCACTCCATGTGGGATACTTTATTTCTTTTTTTAACATTTACTTTTCCCCTTTTTAGTTCTCCTTTTGGGTCACTCCACTTGGGCATTTAAAAATAATTAATTAAATGCACTTTTCCCTCTTTTTAATAATTTAATTAAAGTGCCAATAATTTTGTTTTTAAAAACTAGCAAAACTTAATATAAGATGGAAATAAAAAAATACATATTTGGCTGTGCCAAGCTTGAAAACTATTAGTCCAAGCTTGAGCATTATACAAAAGTAAAGCCAAGAAATAATCATAACAAAGAATCAAGATTAAGAATATATCTGATGTCCTCTTGGAGCTTGTTGGACCACCATGTAGGAGGCAAGCCAATAATTAAAATTACTTTAGCACTTAAAATTAAATTATTAACTTACTTCCCCCTTTTAGCCGACTGAAAATAATGAAAATAGGCTAAGGGTCTTCTTTTTGCTTTAGTATTTAAAAATACATTTTATTTTAATAATAATATTATTAAGTTGCCCATAAATAGAGAGTTATCTGGCTCAACTTAAAAATATTATTTCCTACTTTAGTATTTAAAAATACATTCGTTTTTAATAATAGAGAGTTATTTGGGCTCAACTTAAAATATCATTAAGTATTTCTAATTTAGAAAAGGGGACATTACAGACTTTTGTTGTGAAATGCTCGACAATAAAGACATTTGTTATAAATTGCTTGACAAAGTGCCTTAAAGAATTTTATGGTGAAATGCTTGATTGACAAAATGCCTCAAAAAGTTTTACTGCGAAATGTTCGACAAAATGCTTCAAAGGAATCTGAGATTGTCTCACAGAACAAAATTCCTTAAATAATAAAAGCTTGGATGGCCTTGTTGCCTATGTCTTCCACTTTTTATTTTTTTCCATTATTGAGTCTTCTCACTCATCATGACCTTACAGAACTATTGTCAAAGTGAGGATGCTCTTATAGAGCCAAGGAAGCAATCTAGTGTTATGAGATTGTTCTTGCGTTAGACAAAAAAAGACCTAGCTGTCACATTATGACAGATAGACACTCACCATTTTCAATGTTCCTCTCAATCTCTGATCTGGGCCAGGCTAAAAATTGACGTGCATGTTCCGAATCGTCAAGTAAAAGCTTATTGAATGTCTTGAGAACCCAGATTTTATCATAAGATATATGATCTGTTTATTAGACTGGTTTTCTCTGAATTTCTGCTGTTTCAGAATTTTCTTGATTTTTGATAAGCTCTAGAATTCATGTCTATTATCCTTTGGATCTGAATTTCTCCACACACCATTTCTGATATACGGAGTATTAACATTTTAGAGAGATTAAGACGAACAATTTGATAATTTTCGCTGCAATTAAAACTGCTTATTTCCTCACAGTTTTGTTGTATTTGTCACTTATAAAATCCACTCATTTCTAGATCTGTTTATCGTGCATGTTTGGGTGTGGGTTTTAATTGTTTATGATCTATGTTACCAGGGTTTGTCCCCAACCCTCCCACCCACCTGATACGTGCCTAGTACAGATACGGGATACGTCCGGTATGTCCAGGTATGTCCGTGTGACGTCCGAGTGCGTCCCGGTATGTCTAAGTATGCCCCAAGTATCATTGGCGTACCTGCAGGGGTTGGGTGGTGGGGGGCTCTAATTTTTTTAAATTTTATTTTGATTTTAACTCAAGCAAACTTCAGTTTTATTGAGGACTAGACTAGGAGGGCATGGCAACCACAAGGAAACCTAGAGATTGTTTAAAATCCCTCTAGTTTATTGAAGAGAATATTCAAAGGATATCAAGAATGTTTGAGGTAATTATTTGGGATCATCACAATTGGCCAAGGAAAGAAGCTATTCATAGAAATTTGGACATATATCGAGCCTCACGTCTGTACAAGTTATTTATGAGATCAAATCTTAGGTGATCTTCAATACTAATAGAAAAATTTGGAACCGAAAATTGCATAGCTTAAAGTTTCAAAGAGCATCCTTTCCCAAAAACTACCAAGGCACAACATTGACTCCTTCCCGCATCCTTAAGGAGGATTAGAAGGTGATTTTGGATAATATGAATGCAAGAACCAACCATTGGACTAACCTCTTTAGTTATCATTGGCAGGTTAGAGTCAATCTCATTAAATAGGTCCTTTAGGAGCTCCCTATATACATCTTTTATGGCCACCATCGCAACACAAAAATTAATCTGTTCATTATGCATGTTTGGGTGTGGGTTTTTAATTGTTTATGATCTATGTTACTAGGGTTCGCCCCCACCCTCCCGTACCCCTAGATGTGTACTTGTTACGGGATATGTCTTGGGTATAGTATTAATACGTCTGGGTGCATCCGGTATGTCTCTGGGTACATCTAGGTACATCTCGGGTATGTTTTGACATACCCTAGACGTACTCGTAGAGTTGGGCGAGTGGGGGCTCTAATTTTTTTAAATTTTATTTTAACTCAAACAAACTTCAGTTTTATTGAGGACTAGACTAGGAGGGCATGACAACCACAAGGAAACATGGAGATTGTTTAAAATCCCTCTAGTTTATTGAAGAGAAAATATTCAAAGGATATCAAGAATGTTTGAGGTAATTATTTGGGATCATCGCATGATTGGCCAGGAAGAAGCCATTCATAGAAATTTGGACATATATCTGAGCCTCCGTACAAGTTATTTATGAGATCAAATCTTAGGTGATCTTCAATACTAATAGAAAAATTTGGAACCGCAAATTGCATAGCTTAAAGTTTCAAAGAGCATCCTTTCCCAAAAACTACCAAGGCACAACATTGACTCCTTCCCACATCCTTAAGGAGGATTAGAAGGTGATTTTGGATAATATGAATGCAAGAACCAACCATTGGACTGACCTCTTTAGTTATCATTGGCAGGTTAGAGTCAATCTCATTAAATAGGTCCTTTAGAGCTCCCTATATACATCTTTTATGGCCACCATCGCAACACAAAAATTAATCTCAAAGGAAATGGATGAAACACAAAGGAACTTGTACGTGTATCCGTATCTTAACAACATAGGGCATTGGCATCCCCATTGGTGTGGGGCATTGATATTTAGCAATGGGACCATTGTCTAGATGACCTCAAAGTAGATGGAAATTGTGAAAAATGAAAAGGGAGAAACGAAGAAAGCTGAAAGATAGGCACAATAGGGGATATTGAGATTTGTGATGGGATCATTGTCTAGACTCTAGATGACCTTAAAGTAGATGGAAATTGAGAAAACTCAAAAGAGACAAAAGGAGTAATGGAAAGAGAGGCACAATAGGGGCCCAATTAGGAAGAGAAAATGCATCTAATTCAATCTCGGATTTATGTTACTAAAATTAGAAAAGAGTATAGGGGATTGAAGGAAAAGGAATCACATATGTTACGAAAATCCCGTAGCTGAATCTAAAATGTTGTTAGGCGGTGGGTATACACATGGTAAACCCGGTTAGGTTGAGAAGCGGTTGTGTAATGAGGTGTTGTCTTTGCTCCTTTCGACAGGCTATGTTTTGAAAAATGATCCTTTATATGATTGTTGGTGATTGATAGGTGGTGGGTTATCACTTTGCACATCTTTGGGTTAGGCCTAGAACATGTTACATGGTGGGTAATAACTGCTCCTATCCATATAGGCCTAAGGAATGAATGGGGTTCGGAAGGAAGTGAACATAGATGTTGTGATGAGATTTGGTTCCATATGAGTGGGTGAAGATGGGACAAGGAAGTGATGTAAAGAATCTTAATCTTAAAAGCTGAAAGTGAAAGCACATGCAATGTCTGACAAATGTCTTGAGTTGGCATTCATTTTCTCGATGAGGAAATTCTACATATACTTGTTATGGCAACTTTTAGGTGGAAGCCCTTTGAAGGGGTGCATTATGTAACACCCCATTTTACCCCTCCCATTGTTTTATATGGCAAGTTGATAATTGAGAATGTTTTAAACATGAAAGTATGGGAAATGTATACTAAGTTTGTTTTATATTGATTAGATATCCAAACTGTCTATGTAATCAAAATCAAATTTGTGACATGATAGCAGAGAGAAGCAAACCATGTTGGAAGCTTGACTTGCATGACATTAGTGTTTAGGGAGTTTGTATTGACAACAAGAAAACGACAAGATATGGTATGTACCAATGTTTTAAAAATCGGAAGCGGACTTGGAATTGGTGGAGGTCGTCGGATTTGAACCGAATCGGATTGACCGGAATCTGGACCATTTAAAACTTATGAACCAGTTTACTAAAAATACATAAAATATTACAATTTTAATGAAAACAAGATATTTTAAAGATTCCAAACCATGATTACAAACAATTAGAGACAAAATATGCAAAGTTTGCTCATGCATATACCATGTAAGGGTAAATATAGCAAAACGACACCGAGTGCACTACATATCCGAAACAAAATACATAAACAATGAGGCTCTAAATGGTAAGTATAGCAAAACGGGACCGAGTGCACTACATATCCGAAACAAAATACATAAACAATGAGGCTCTAAATGGCCTATAGAGTCCAAAAAACAATATGCTACAAGCTACTACATGTTTGATATCAATCATCAAACTCAACACCACTGCTAAGAATGGGATCCTCATCCTCATCAATGTCATCATGTTCCTTTGGCTCAAACACATCGGACTCCTCAGGGACATTTGCAATAGTTGTAGTAGCCAAATGCTAGTGTTTGCCATGTCTGGTGCTACTAGTGGTTCATCATCCAAAGCCATCCACCCCAAGTCATCGGGATCAAACTCTGCTAGGTGACTCTCCTCTACCCATTTTGAGGTTGGATCAATATCATCCAAGACAATGGGATTTGTATTAGGTATCCTATTTAGTAATTGGTTGCGCCTTAGCGGAGGTTGTATTGCATGAAGACAAGATCATTTAACCGTTGTTCCAAATGGGGTCTATATAACATCATTTTAGGGTTAGGGTTGGAAAAAGTAACTTAAAAGCTAAAATTGGAAAAAAATTGTTTTAAGGCAAAACTTGCCCCTCAACTAGTTCGGACGGTCCGATCTGAAAAACAAGCTAGTTTGACTAGTTCAAGATGCGGAACCGAACGGTTCAATCCTGAACCGGTATTGAATCGGCTTCCAGATTTTTGCGGAGTTGGTCATTGGTTCGGTTTTTCTAATGGTTTGCAATTTTTTTTAATGAACCGGTCAAACCGGTCGAACCGACCCCGGAACTAGAATGGTTTTAAAACACTTTGGTATGTACCATTGTGCCACCAAAGTGAGGTATGTGACTAAATGCAATATATTAGATTGAAGAATTATAAGGTAATCAACCGACATCCAAGTAAGTACATTAAAATGGTTGGAAAAAGGTGATCCCCATCGTATGTCTTCGGAAGTTTTTGTTCCTTTGAAACAATTGTCATCTTTAATCATGTTTGGCTCATTTCCATGGCCTATACTTGATTCAGATTTTCTTCTTAGGGTGCGGTGGATCTTGTCAATCACATAAAATTCTTATAATGGTTATTTTAACATTATTTTTCAAATACTTTGGAATAGTTCATATTAGTGGAATGAAGCATTAATTACGATGTATGTATATATTTATTTATTGTAATCCTTTATGGGTTTTAACAATGAAAGTTGATTGTATTTTATGGCCAAAGAAATGTAAAAATGGTCGTATGACCATCAAATTTATCCCGTGGCATCTCATTTAACTAGGTTAAAAGTACATGATTATTTATAATTTGTATATATGTATACACACACACATACACACACAATAGAAATAATAATGAAATTTAAAAATTGAAGGAAAGTGTCATCCTTTAAGGATGGACCCCAGGCTGCCCATTTGCCAAGTGGCAAGAGAAAAACAAAGAAAACAATTGCAAAAGAGAAGTAGAAGGGAAAAATAAATTATATAGGAGCATAGCTATGAGTGTGAGAGAGGGGAAGGGAAAAAGGCAGCCGAAGAGAAGAAAGGGGGGCGAGAAAGGAGGTTGGAGAGAGGACTATGGCATGAGGAAGAGAGGAGGGACGTAGGAATGAGAGGGTTGGAAATGACTGAAGGGTGTTCTATGGTTCAAATAACAAAATTCACAGCATTTAAGACTCCAAAAATAAACTAAAATCTGTGTGCTAAGAGAGGATGGATTGTTCTCTTCACAGCTTGCATTGGGCATTAAAGTAATTGGGCATTAAGGTAATGGCCTTTACCTTTGGAAATTGCAGCAATTTTTGCTTGCTTCAAAGGATGAATTTCTTGAGTTTTACAAATAGATAAAGACATATTAGTTTTGCCTCATAAGTTGTATGAGGATTTTTCTTTTATCATAAATTTTATTTTGGAGGCATTTGTTCTTATGGGTTATTGCAAATATGAGTTCTATTTTACCGTTTCCCAGGCTTGTTCATAGAGGAATGGTTTTGAGTTGTTTAACATGAAAATTTTGGAAAAACCTTTTTGTTGGGCATTGGCGCATTTGTGTTTTGTGGGTTCTTTGCCTTCAACATCATGCCGGGGTTTCAAATGTGGGAAAATATCCTCTATTTTATAAGTTGCTTTTATGAAATTAGGTAACATGCATGAGTTGAAAAAAACTTTGTTGAGAAAGTAGAGAATTTGAAAGTTTTTTTTTTTAATTTTCTGCTTTGTATAACCGTGTCTTTTTCCTGATTTTTGTCACTCATCATATGTAGAATGTGAGTTGAAAGTTCTCTTGAGTACGGTTGAAATATAATTTTATTTTACTCTCTTCAAGACATTTTGGAAATGTTATTTCAAGTGATTAGTCTCATATTTATACATAGTTGTATTCTCTTCTTTTACATTTAGATTAGCATGTAAAATGGCTTTGACATAATTGGGTTATGGATACTTTGGCTAAGCTAGTATCATGAAATCTCTTCACAACAAGTATGTGGATTGTTTGACAAAATACCCCAAGGAGAATGTGTGTGAAATGCTTGACAAAATCCTCAAATGCTTTTGTCGTGATATATGCTTTGACAAAATTCCGTAAATACTTTTGTTGTAACATGATTGATAAGGGTAAGCAAGGGAAGGTCAAGGCCGGAGCCTAGACCTCATGTGCCATCAAGGGATCTTCAAAATGCTTTGGGGAAGGTGACACTCTCCACATTTGATGGCTCCAACAAAGGGACAACCGATGTATGGGTGAAGATGCTAGGGTTAAACCCTAGACCACAAGAACATGCCAAGGAGCCAAACCCAAAGGGGTTTCTCTTGAACGAAGAAAAAGAAAAAAAAATTTGCAAGAGGGTTTTGAGGGGGAGTCCCAAGAAGATCATGTTGAAGGGCATACACATGAGAAAAGAGATTTACCGGTTGTTAATGATGATGTTCAACTTGCTGGAATTTTCCGAACAACAATCAAAAGAAAGCAAATTGATGGTGTTCTTGACTTCGGCGAGAACCATGATGATGTTCCATACATGTGTCCACAAAATATGGAAGGAGACAAGGTGGGAAGATCTTCACTTGTTGAAGAAGCAAAGGCAAAGGAGGGTGAGCTCCTTGTTGGCAGCCTAAGGTATGATCATATTTCAGATTTGTTATCTCCTTCTATGCCGCTGCAATATTTTTGTCATCATGAACAACATGCTAAAAACAGTGTTAAGGTCAAGGACACAAGTTGCAACTGTGGTTGGAATGAAAGGAAATTTATGAGGAAACATATAGAAGGTGATGTGCATTCTAACAAGGTTGTGAAGTATCCATTCCTAGATTGTTCCTTGGAGTCAAGTTCTACACTTGAAGCCAAGGTTATGAAGATAGTCACAATTGCTGCAACCAGATGCTTGATGTGGAAGAATGGTAAGCAAAATAAACATTATTTTTATGATCAAGATTTGATGATCCGGTATTGTATGGGGCCAAGGGGAACATGGCTAGAATTGAGTCTTGTGGTCATGAATCATAAACTTAACATGAGGAGGATGAAATTGGGTAGCAAAAGCTATGATCCATGGGTCGGTTTGGGAGCTGTCCCCAATTTTAGAACTGTTTTCACCTGCATTTCCAGCTTGCCCAACATTTTATTTGCAGCCATGAAGGAATGTCATATTGTAGGGAAGATGTGTTCCCCATCTAGCGTCGTTGATAAGGTGTTTCCAGCTGTCACAAGGTGGTTTCCAGCCACTACAGTTCCAGATTTGAGTAAGGAAATTTGTTGCTACAGCTATGGTGTGTTGGTTCTCTCAATCTCATGTGTTTGGATTGTCCATGTCTTCCTTGGACAGCAATAGATGGGCAGGTTTGGAGAATTTCTTTTCATTGAATATTGTGTGTAAAAAGGTTCACTCATGGAGGTCGATTAATGCCAACATCCCAACATATCTGGGATTGTTTGGGAAGAAATTCAGAGCTATATATGACTGTTACACCCACTTAACAACAGTCACAGGGTCTGATCCAAACCAAGTTCTGAAGAGAAATGATTGGGGCAGCATGGAAGCATCGTTTGGGGGCCAAGGTAATCATTATGGCAGCAATCTAGATGAGTTGAGTGTAGTTTTTGGCATGCATTGGCTGTGTTTATCTAATAAAATGGAATTTAAGGATGAAGGGAAAGAGGCAGTCCTTCGAGGTATAGCAGATGGAGGTCCAAACAAGGCTACCGTGAAAAAAAGATTGAGGAGTTTCCAGCTCTTTACCCTTATTCTAATATTTTCAGATATTTCTAAGCAGTTTCCAACCTTTATGCCTTTAAGTTGTGCAAGAGGTAGTCAGTATTGCTGCTGTTATACCATGGACAGATTGCTAGAACAGCTGTCATTAATTATGTACAGCTGCCAGTTCACACATTGTTAGAGGATTTTAGCATTAGATGGTATAGGGAGAGGGTTCCAGCTGAAGAGAGTCATCATTACAGCCATCAGGGCATCAGATGGGGTAAACTTTACTTGGGAAGGTGCACATTGTTGTCTCTTTGAAGAGAACATGGGAACTTGCAAGTTGGATCATGAAGCTCAAATGAGTGTTCCAGATTCTCAATCACATAGGAGGGACCAAGGAGTGCAACAAAAGCACAATGGTAAGTTTATATGGCCAGTGGATATATTTATACATTGTCAAGTAAAGGAAGAGCATCATAAGAGTGAATTGCAACCGCTCTTAGTTTCCGGATTGCCTCCTACATTGCCCAAGCTGTTGATTTTTGCAAGGAAACTTCATTCTTGTACCTGCTACACCTTTTTCATGTTGCTGGACATAAAAATAACAAGTGTAGGACTGCTGTTATCAGCTAAGGACAGCTGTGAGTTGGCACAAAATGAGGAAGAAACCTTGATAGAAGAAGTTGGAAGAACGGTTCAGCTAAAGACAATCATGGGGAGCATAAGGCAGTTTTCAGTCTGACAAAGGTTTGTGGATATCTTCTGGCATCTACAAATTTTGGAGGATCAACTTGAGGTTGAGTGGCATTCATCATCCATGTGGGGTATATCACACTATGTTCCTTGGTCAACCCATTTGACAGGAACATGATCCAAGCTTTGGCAGCACTACAACATGCTTCATCTCTTGGGCATAGTACTTGGGCATATGAGCTTGCAATTGCTTGTGGGCAAGCAATTTTGGGAGGAGGACTGTAATGTCCCCTTTTCCAAGCTAGTTCATTTGGAGACTTTGAGCCCATTCCACTTCTTGTGGGCAAGAAGGAAGTGAACAAGGGAAGTGATTGTCATATTTTTCAGTTATTTTCATGAGCATTTGCATTCTTCTTAATAGTTTTCTACATAAGTTAGGTCGGCTGGGTTAAGAAGGTGAAAGGCCAAAGGAAAAAAAAGAAAAACACCCTTATGAGGTCGGTCCTAGTTTGAAGGCATTCTAATTTGTTTTGGCGCTACAACATGGTATAAAAGGGGTTGCTTGGACTCATTTGTGGATCATCATCTTGTCAAAAATATACTTTGCATGGTTTTTGGGCTTTTGCTCAATTCCTTCCACTAAGGGGTGAAAATCCTTTGGTGTGGCTAGCAAGGAGGACAAAACCCTTCCTTGCTTGATTGAAGAACGAAAACTCTTCAATTGGTTGTTTCCAAGTGCTTGAAGGGATTGATGTTGCAGATTTTCAGCTAGGGTTTGATTGGAGAAGAGCTGCTAGGGTTTGAGCACCATTTTAGGCCCTCTCCTAGGGTAGCGACTTGCTTGGAGGAGTTGGGTGCCATCTAGGGCACATTTCTTCAATTGGAGTTGATATCCATATTCCTCATAATTTTAGAGGTTGATTTCACACTTTCATGAGATTTTTGGGGCTTGTAACCTCCATTTCCAGCCATTATTGTGAGCTGTAATTCTGCTGTCATTAATTTAATTACAGCTGTATAGAACTTCATAATTTGCATATATTTTGGAGTACTTTTGCTTGGTGTTTATTCCATTGGTTGAGTATAATATTTAGGAGAATTTATACATCCATTTTCAGCTTGTTTGGAGGGTGTTTGATGCCCTAAAAGTGCAAATACAGTTCGCTGCTAGGGTTTATAATATTCTTTGGTTGGCTGTTGTAAAAATCAGATTACTCTCAATTGGGATTGGTGCTATTTCTTTGTTTTTCAGTTTCAGCCCTAAAAGGGATATTACATAATAGATATTATTATTGTCTTACACAAAAAAATCTTACTAGTGATTACTCTTTGCAGGTGTCGACACATTAATCTCTTTGAGTGCGTGCCATAAGGGGCATACTTGGGAATGGGGTTCGGCTGGTTGGTAGTATCTAGTGAAAGAGACGCTGTTGTGTGTGGCGTGCCCTAGCTTTCCTTGACACGCCTCCTTGCTACCTTTCTACTACCTCCTCACCATCTCCTTATGACCACTTGATATCCTCGGTGTTATCACCTTTATCACCTTCACATCTACTGCCTATAGCACTAATGCGAGAGGCCGTAACTTTTTGATGTGGGAAGCCAATTGAGCCCATTTAAAAAAAAAACGATGATATTTAAGAGTTATATGCCATGTTAAGATACTAGCGCCGCTTAGAGGCATTTTCGATAAATTTTCAGGGCCAAAATCAGTCATCTAATGGTGGAAAATTGCATTTTAATATTTTAGTGGTATTTTTAGGATTTTCAGATTTAAGATTTTTGTATCTGGCAATGATCTTGAATTGCAAGTGACCCTTAAGCTTTGTTTAGGAATGAGGTATGCACTTCAGAGGTGTTTTCGACAAATTTTCAGGGCCAAATTCAGCCATCTAATGGTAGAAAATTGCATTTTAATATTTTGTTGATATTTTGAGGATTTTCAGATTTAAAATTTTTGTATCCGGGCAATGATCTTGAGTTGCAAGTCACCCTAGAGCTTTATTTAGGAATGAGGTATGCACTTTGGATGATTTTTTTCACTATTGGAAAAGTGAAATTTGATTACAATTACTTGCAAAAGGTTTTTTTGCTGCACTGGGAGGCAAAAAAGTTAAGAGCACGGGTGTTATTCTGATTTTATTGCTGTTTTGATGGCTTTATGTAACAAGCTGGAATCTTCCTTGTAAATGCTGTTGTATAGTCCTTTCTTCTTTTGTACAACGCTTGTAAATATTGTTTTATGTTAATATATGAAACATCCATTAAAAAAAAAAAACAAAAACTTAGGTTAACTCTAGGAGACTTCTTTTTTTGCTTTGATAGCTTTTTGCTGTTATTACCTAGCTTTTAAGTTGTGCATGACAACTCGACCTTTGAGTTTTGATTTTATTTAAAGACCCTTATGTATTTCTTATGGGATAATGAAGAATAAAATTATCTTTTTTTCTGCTCAATAATCTTTTATGGAGTTTATTGCTTGTTTGTTCGAACTGCTACATGTTTGTTCAACTGCTACAACATTGGGAGGAAATATTTGAAGGTAATCTAGTTGATTTTTTTCTACATTTCAAAATTTATTTTGGAGATATTTTTTCTGTTTTGAAGATCATGTTTGAGCGAGATGCCAAGAGGAAGAGGAGGCTATGCTCAGATGAATAGGAATATGCAAGAGTTGCAGAGAAGAGTGAAACAACTGATAGGAATTATTACTTATCTGAGACAAAGGCATCCTGAAGATTACACATATGAAGAAAGATAGCAGGAAGGTAGGCAAATCACAAATAGAGAAAGAGAGCAGGAAGAAAAAATTCAACAAGAGGAAGAACAAGAGGAGACACAATCATTCAAAGAAATGCTGGTTAGGGTGTTAGAAGGAAAGAATGAAGGAATAAAGGTTGAAGTTTTAGAATATGGGGGCAGTCTAAAACCAAAGGACTTGAAAGACTGGCTAAATAGCATGAATAATATTTTTGAGTGGAAGAATATGGCGGAGGAAAAGAGGGTGAAATTTGTATGCACCAAATTGAAGGATCATGTTATGATTTGGTGGGGATCATTTAGAGATCGAAAAGCAAAGGAAGGGTAAAGAAAAGATCAAGACCTGAAATATGACGGAGAAGAAGTTGAGAAATTCCTCCCTATGGATTATGCACAAACCAGCCACAAAAGATTTCAGAACCGAGGCAAAGGAGTGCAATGTATAAGACTACAATGGATTATTACAAATGGTCTATTCTTGTAGAACATGATGAAATAAAGGAACAAATGGCTGCAAGGTATGCAAATATTTTAAAGTTTTCTATTCAAGATGAATTAAGCATGCATGGACTTAATAGCATGGAAGATGCTTATCAACTAGCTTTGAAGGCAAAAAGGAAGCAAACTAGGCAGATGTTTAAGAGATTGATTGAGTTGAAGAGAGTACCATCATCTCCATTAATGTGACAAGATGGATTTAATCCCACAAGAGAAGAGTCATCGCATGGGGTGGAGAAAGAAGAAGATACAAGACAAAGTTTTAGAATCAACATAGAGGAAGAGGATTTAAAAGAGACAAAATTTATGGTAGTGATAGAGGATGGAAAGCTCCACAAAGACCTTATATTTTCTAGAGATGTGTTGAAGAAGGGCATAGCGCATTTGAGTGTCTGCATTATCATGCACAAGAAATGAGACAAGGGGATCAACCAAGAGTGAATTTGGTTGAGGATGAGGCAAAAAGACATAATCCATAAGTTGTAGATGTAGGAGAGAATCTTATGATGAGAAGAACAACGATTGCTTAAGGAAGAACAAGATCTCGGATAAAGATAGTGGTGACTCATGGCTGCATACATATATTTTCCAGACAAGGTGCACTTCAGGAGGCAAGATAAGGTTAGTTATGATGGTGGAAGTTGTGAAAATATGGTTTCTAAAGAGATGGTAGAGAAAATAGGTCTGTAATGTGAAAATCATCCTTAGCCTTAACATATTTCATGCTTTAAAAATGGAAATGAAGTTACTCATGATAAAGGTATTTAATCAAGTTTTCATAGGAAAGACTTATAGGGATGAAATATGGTGTGATGTTATCCCAATGGATGCATGTCATGTGTTATTGGGAAGGCCATGGCAATATGATAGGAAAACAGTCCATCATGGAGAGAACACATACATTTTAGAAGGATGGTTGAAAGGTAGTTCTATTATCACGTAGGAAGAATGAAGGTCAATAACATGTTGTTCACAAAAGAATTTATCAAGGAGATGAAGATGACAAGACTCTATTCTGCATTAATGGCAAAGAAAGAAGAAAAAAGTTGTGCAAATACCAATAAAATCCACAAAAGTTTTGAAAGAGTATGCTGATGTTATCATCCAATGAGTTGCCAAACAGTATGCTGCTGAAGGGACATATTCAACACCACATTGATTTAATTCCAGGGCTCAGCTCTACATAATAGGATGGGCCCCAAAAGAACATGTTATCTATATTGTCGGCAAGTGTATTCTTCATCATTAGAGTCATCAATGTCTTTCTTAGGAATAACTAAGCGGGTTTTGTAGTACGACAATATTATATCTATGCACGCATTGACTTTAGGCTCCTCTTATTGTTCCAGTGTGTTTACCTCTTGAATACGCATATGTGATATAGGTGGTTGCAAAGAGGGTTGTGATACATTTGTTTGTGGGATAGAGTGGTTATCAAAGTCTACTACTTGACAATATCTAGGCATGGTATTGACTTTAGTTTCCTCTTGTTGTTCGGTGTGTTTAGCTTTTGAATAAGAATAGATGATATAGGTGGTTACAAAGAGGGTTATGATACACTTGTTTGTGGGATATAGTGGCTATCAAAGTCTACTACTTGACAATATTTGTGTGGGTCATTTTTTGCGGGGCATGTATATTCATATCTGTTGTGCATGTATTTGAGGCAACGATGTAAAGTGTATGGTATTGCCCCATGACACGAATCCATGGCTGTCCCAAGAGGATTTAAGCTAGTCAAATAACATGGAATTGTGTAATGGGTAAGGTAATGGTGCTTCTTTATTGGCGAGCAATGTTGTTTAATCTTTTGATTTTTGTGAAAGATTTTTTGAGAGGTTGTGTATGGACGCCCATTGTAGTTAAGAAAGCTTTATGACATATTTTTAAGCATGATACATTATCAATTAGAGTTTACTTAACCATTTTTAGAATACCTAAACTTGGATATATAATGGCAAATTAAGATCTATAATGTGTTGTAGTGGGAAATCCTCTTTATCTAAAGGAAACATGGTGATTAGTGGCTTGAAAGGTGCTCTTGTGGATGCAAAATATGCGCAGTTTTGCGTTTGTCGGGATGGTTCCTTATTGTAGTTTGTGATATAGAATATCCTTATGTGCTACAAAGCATCAAAGGAATTCGAGAATATAAATGCAAGCATGTGTGTTCTTGAGTTGGTCCAAGAAGTCATATTCTTTGGGGAAGTTATCAAAGCTCAAGGTGGTGGAGGGATAATTGGGTTTATTAGTGGGCTTGCCCACTAGTGGGAAGAGGATTGTTGGGAGGTCTATTGTGTTATTTGGTGATTGTGGCTGTCTCAAGTCTAGAGGTGTGGTTGACCATGAATATCGAATTTGTATGTGATTTTCTAAGTAGGATGCGATGTACGTGATGGAGGAGTTATAAAGGCTTCTTAAGATCTCGCTTTCCTCTACGGGTAGTGGCAAGTTATTTTGGATTCAATTTGGGAGCTAGAAATGATACATGGATAATAATCAATAACTATGGTAGTGTAAAGTATTTAAAATCCAACTTAGGGGTTTAAAATATAACCAAAAGAGCTTATGATAATACCAATCAGATTTTGCGAAATTCGAAACCCTAGAGGACGGGGATGAAGACCTAGGTTGTGTGTAATTTTAAATAAGTGGCTTTACCAAAATGTAATATCAAAACCAAGGGTTTCCTAATTAAGATTAATTACTATTGTGTAAATATGAACATGGAATTAGAAATACTGGATATACGTAGATCCTAGAAACATGTATACAAATATTCATATTATTCAAACTCTAGAAAATTAGATAAACTAAGTGTGGGTTAGGGTTTGGAGCATATTTACCCAAATTTGGATGAGATGAAGTGAGAGTGATATGAAAGTGTGGAAATAAGTTGTGCAAGAGGTCGGGTCAAGTCATTTGTTGTGATAATTTGGGAAGCTAAAATCGAGGAGAGGATGAATTCTCTTATGTTGGGCAAAGTCGCCCAGGTAGATTTTTCCTTTGTAGGTGTTTTTGTCATGTCCAGGTTTCACTTGATTATGATTCGAGCAATGTGATCCCCGTGTCTTTAACTTCATTTTCTCGTGCTCAATCAAATCTTGGAGATCACATACAGTAATTAAATTAGGGTTCTTCAAACCCTAGTTTCGCCTCCTTTGCTTGAAGACCTAAAAAGGGGTTAGTCCACGGTGGTTGAGCTTCCTCAACCCCTTGTTGAGTTGAGAGCTGCCTACATAGCAATACTCCTAAGAGACATCAAACCGATGTAATTCTCCCATTTGGTTAACGTGTGCGAAATGTCTACTAACATTGTGTTTGGCAACGAAGACCCCAATAAGACCTCCGACGCTTGGCAATGATCTTTGGTGAATGATATAACTTGTGAAAATGGTCTAGGGCAGGCATATATGATGTATGCGAGACTCAAAATTGGTGATGTGATTAAGAAGGTGAATTTGCAATTGGGTGCGTTGTTGTGATCTCCCGGAGTTAGTGTGAGAGAAGAGGCCCTTTGAATGGGTGGTGTGATTGTATTTTTAGGTGACTATTGTGAAATATTTTCCCGCTTAATAGACACTAGTGACTTGAGCTAACTTGTACATTCGAAAAAGTCACCGTTAAGTGAGTGGAGGACAAAACTGTCGGCCTTAGGACAAACCGACAAACGGTTTTTGTCCCTCATAAAAACATTTGAACTGCTTTGATTGTGTCCTGCAAAACCGCAAAGGTGCAAATTTAGTTTTGTTAGTTTGGAGTTGTGGCCAAATGTTTGAAAATGTGTTCTACATTCAACAAATAAGTTTTTGGTAGTCAAGGATGAGTAATACGTGCGACCTGAGTGGTGAGGAGTTCTAAATTGAGTGAGATGCATGTACAAATTAGTCATTTAAGTGCACACGAATAAATGGGTTGAGATAAATGCCAAGGATGATGGCGAAGTGCCATTGGTCCAATTTTAGGGTATTGCACTTCTGTGTAGATCCATTTCTTGTTCCATTTTTATTTCGTTTGATGCCCACGTTATCCCTTGATAGTTTGTAGTAAGATTACTCGTGTTGAATGTGATCTTCAACAACTAGGGCATTGCGGTGCTCATGCAAATATAAAGTAGTGAAGGGCGGGATATAGTTATGTACAATTCTTCGAAATGATGTAATTTTGGTTCTTTATGTGAAAAGAAGTATTTCACCACCATTCAACTAGAGGTAACCATTGGACCCATTGACATTGTTTCTCGAGGCAAAGCATTGAAGATATTTTTCAAGACATTTTTTCTATTTTCTTTGTTTGCCAATCTAATTATGGGCGCAGAAGAGCTATGGGCCAATTGAATATTAAGAGTTGCAAAATAGGTTTGTCAAAAAATTGTTTTGCATGAGTTGTATCTTGATCACATACTATATGTTAGAATATGCGGAGAGAGAGAATAAAGAAAGGTTAGAATGTACAAAGAATGGATGAAGAGAAACTGGAAAGATTCAATTGTGTTTGTCATTTTATTGTGCGAGAAATGGTTACAAAAAATGGTTGAAGTGGTTACAATTGTTTATTAGTTAACACTTAACTAATATTAACTAAACGCTAATTATAAGCCTTATATTCTAATACCCCCTCTTAAGGCTTACACTATAGAACATATTGATAGAAGATTAAAGTAACAAAACCAAACAAGACCATGCATTCTTCAGAAGCTTTTCCCTTTGAAAAACATTGCTTTGACCTGGTAGAACTCCATCAAGTTGCCTCCCTGACCCTCATAAAGGTGTAGTTCTTGAGCTGAATTCTTGAGTTCCCAAATTCCACCTTGTAATGTCCCCTTTTTCGAATTGAGGCCTAAATATGGACTTCTTGCCATTCCCTTTTCATGGCAAAGAAGAATTATTGAACAAGGAAAGGAATTGCATTTCATTTCAGTTTTCCTTTATTAGATTTAATGCTTTCTTTTAAGTGTTTTCCTTTAGGAGACAGGTTGGTTGGGTTTGGAGAGAATAAAGAAGCAATTAAAAGATAAAGTGAGGCTTAAGAGGTCGGTCCTCTTCTTATTGGCCTTTGGTGCCAAGGGAAGAATATAAAGGGACTTAAGGACTTCATTTGCAACCATCTTTGGCACATTTTTCATATACAATTGGTTTGTTGGGCTAGTTGCTCACTACCTTTCCACTTGAGGACGAAAACCCTCTTGTGTGGCATCCAAGGAAGACAAAAACCTTCCTTGTGGCTTGGTGGAGGACGGAAACCCTCCATTTTGAGTTGGAGACATCAAGAAGAAGGATTGCAAAGGCTTTACATCATTTTTGGAGCTCTTCCCTAGGGGAGCGACTAGGGTTTGAAGTTGGTTTGGTGCTTTCTAGGGCACAAATTTCAAATCTGATTTTATATTCTGAATCTCCATATTTTATAAGGCCGTAATCTGAACTTTGGTGAATTTTGGTGGAGATTTACTATTTTTCCTAGCCCTCGGTTTGGCGGGATTGCTGCTGTTATAAATAATTAATTTCCGCTGTGCTAATCAGATATTTCTTCAATCTTTTGATGTATTTGTGATGTATAAATATTGCCGTGGCTAGATAAATTATTTTGTGGCATTCTACATTGATTTGCATAGTGAAAAGTGGACTCGAATCTCATAGGCAGTTTGCTGCCCTAGGAGACTGCTGATTTTGAATTGGTTAATCATTCTAAGTTATTCTTAGCTACTTTCAGATTGTTGTGTGTGTACTTGAAGGTGTTTTCAGATCAGATTTATTGGGGATAGTTGGTAAACCCCTTTTCTCCATTTTCAGCCTGCCTCCTAGTAATTATGCTTCAAACGAAAAGAACATTTAAAGGAATGAAAGTTCCTCTTGAGTCAGGTGTAACAAGAGCAGGAGTAGTGCACATGACTTGTTTAAGTGCCTCAAATGCTCGAAATTTTCTTGACAATTGATCAAAACTAATCCATTCTCGAGGACCGCTCTAAGAGTAACTGCAATGTGGGCATTTTTTCAAAAACTTGCAGTTACATCTTGTAAGACCTAAGAATTTTCTAAGATCCTTAATATTATTTACAGTGATTAGTCCGAATTTCTTTGTTTTTGTTAGGGCTAACCTTCACACCCTTAATAACCTTGAGACAATAGGCCCAAGATATTCAACTTGCTTTAAAGTTTAAACCAAAAGAACATTTAGAGAGTTTGGTGTAAAGATGATGTTTTTCCAAGAGTTGCTCGACCCTTCTCTCTTCCGTTAATTAAACTTTTTAACCATTTTTAAACTTGTCTTTAAAAAGTAATGATTTATGTTATAGACCTTATAAATCCTTATTATCTGTGACAGCTTATTTGCGAATGTTACAACCTTCTAAGGCCAGCGATGATAGTCCCTCGAGGCTTTCAACAGTTTTCGACAACCTTAGACAGGCATGTGCAGCTCTTAATTGCCTTCCATGGTCTTAGACTGAGTGCCCCTTGCCTTTTATTGGAAGGCCCTCCCAAAGCACTTGTAATTCCTCACTTCAGTACACGGCCCTGCTGGCCATTGGTCTTTTTGCTTGGCTTCCTAGTGTGCAGGTTTCATGATTTCTGACAGCAGGTAATGATCCTCGCTGCCCCTGCATCAGTTCATGTTCACTTTATTGTTTATTGTGGTTTTGCTGAGTGGCTTCTTAGTGCAGAAGAATTTCAAATTTTTTAAAAAAAGAGCTCTTGTACCACTTGTAGTGCAATGGAGCATTTGAAATAGAATAAAAAGATACGTATGGAATAAAATGTACAGATATTATGGTGAGAAATGGAGTCTGAGGAATTATAAAGAGTGTAACGGACACGTAGATGGGGTTACACCCCTTCAAGTCAACTGGCAGTAACTGGTGGCGATTACGGTGTTTATAGCAGATAGTGCCCACTCCTATGTTAATAACTATAGGAATTTTTACTACAGCTTATGAACTGATTTCTTCATTGAAATAAAAGGTACAACGATATAATCTATATATTCCATTGTAGTACTTATCGGTAGGACATAAAATCATAAGAATTTGTACTAAACAATGTGCCTAGCAAGGTTACTTCATGTAGACATATAGCCTTTAAGAGGTCATGTTTCTATTTGATTGGTAGGTAAATTTTGAATAGAAGCATCAACCTCCTTTGACAAATCAATGCCATTATTTAATCCTCACTCTTCAAAAATTATACTTAATGAATGAATTTCTTTCCTGGAAAAGAGTGTGGCATCGTGCACCAATTAGATATAATGTACTTATATCTATTTGATTGGTAGGTAAATTTTGAATAGAAGTATCAACCTCCTTTGACAAATCAATGCCATTATTTTATCGTCACTCTTCAAAAATTATATTCAATGAATGAATTTCTTTCCTAGAAAAGAGTGTGGCATCGTGCACCAATTAGATATAATGCACTTATATCTATTTGATTGGTAGATGAATATTGAATAGAAGTATCAATCTCCTTTGACAAATCAATGCCATTTTTTTATTATTACTCGTCAAAAATTATATTCAACAAATTTCTTTCTTTGTAGAAAAGAGGGTGGCATTGTGCACCAATTATTTATAACTCACTTATATTTTTCGCGCATCTTGTAGCTTATTAACAACGATTCAGTTAATTTGGTTATGCTTCTGAGACTTCTCATTGATTCTCTTCTCATCATCATACTCAACAGTTTAAACCAAGGGTCTCTGAAGTCTCTCATCTCCATCATTTTAGGATAAAAGTATTTTTAACTGTTAGTTCATACATAGAGTTCAGAGGTTGAAACGAAGCCTTTGGGTTTCCCTATCCATGATTCCAGAGAGCATGTATATGAAGTTTTGAGAGCCATACTAAATTTTTTATTTCCGCACTCTCGTGCTGTTTGTGATTTGTTTTACTATTTATTGATTCTTATGGTTCCTGAAGGGCTAATTTTTCCTTATCCATTTCTTTTTAACACAATGTATTGTTGTTCTGTGTCAAAACCTTTGTGGTGCAAACCTGACACTGCTGTTTAGTTATTGGGTACCTGCATGTCTGTAAGGAATAATTGGCATGTGTATTTTGCCTAATTTGTGGAATGGTACTTTGGGGGCATTGCTGTAGAATGTTATTTTGTGGTTTCCATTATGATGGTCTTCTGTAAAGTGTATCCATTGTAATCTTTATGTTCTTAATGAGTGTGTTATATGCACATTGCCATTTTAACTAATTCGAGCATTTTGAAATACTAAATGAATGCTATCCTGATTGATACTTGTTAGAGGTTCCTGAAGGTTCAAGGATTATTTGTTAGAAAGAAAGAGATAGATTATACTAATGTCCTGCGATGACCTAAACAGGTTAACGGGACTTGAAAGTACAGCGAGTAGAAATAATATGATGGAGCGAAAAGAAGCTCCAAAAGAAGATTACAAGCTAAAACCAAACTAAAAGCACACTAAAAAAGCAGCTTGTCTAAGAAGGGGGTGAACCATAAAAAGGTTAAAGAGATAAAGCCATGCATTACAAACATTTCAAACAGCCATCGCTAAAGAATAATTTTGATTTCTAGTTGCTCTTATGTTCTCTTTGAGGGTCACAAGTGCTTCCAAGATATTGTCATCAACCTTAAAGATGACTTATGATTGGGATTTAGAAAGAAGTGATGTTGGTGGTGGTTTTAATTTTAAGTCCTTTTAGTATAACATAGTTTACTTGGTCCAAGTTGGTTGTCTCCCCTTCAAGCAAGGAAATTAGTGTCCCAGAACAGAGCTTGCTTTTGATAACAAACCTCTATTTTATAAACTGTTCTGGTCTGATAACCCACTTCTTCATGATACTATTGAGGAATAAATCCCACTAGCATTTTGTGTACGGTCCTTTATAATCATAGCTTTTTTGTTTTCCTCCTCCATTACTATCTAGGCATTTTGCACTCAATTATCGAGGATTCATCGAAGATGATTGAGCAACATCTAAGAATTGGTTTGGAATTTGCTTAAGAGTGTAGTCACTTATGATGCAATTTGTGATATTGGCCCATTGAAAACTTATGAAAGAAAATATGCATTCTTTTTTTCTTATTCCCTTTAAGAGCTAACATCAGCCAGCCCTATGTCCTAAAACCTCAAGGATAGTGCATAGACATTATATTGTATTTTGTACTTTGTTTGACCAACCACACTGAACTGAAAACTATTATTTTTGATCAAAACACAGGATGCGAATTGTGGGAATACACTCTTGATTTCCCTCGAGGAGCTTGTGAAAGATGGTCTTTTATCTAAGGAGGAGCTTCCAGAACCAAAGTGAGTTTCGTCATCCAATAACTAGTATGCAACATGTCTTTCAATGGCACTGTTTTCTCTGTATTCATAATCGTAGCTAAAAATATTTTTTCCTTTTGCTTGGAGGCCTGTGGAACGAATAGACTTCACTTCAGTTACCAGGATCAAGGACCCTTTAATTGCAAAGGTATTTCTATAAGTGAAAAGTTAGTGTCTGATGTTTATTTTGAGCTCCTTGCATTGTCAAGCTATGTTATCTTAAAATTATTGTACATATGTTGTTTTTGTCTCTTTTTCAAGTGTTTTGTGGATCTTTGTAACTTATCATAAGCGTTGATCCAGATGCATTTACTGGAGCATACAAACATACATGCATATGTGCACATCTATGTTTATTTTTCAGACATGCAAGCACGCACACATACATCTGTACATACAAACATCTACATGCAAACAAATACTGTAAATGGGGCAATTTAGTTGCAATGGAAGTGTAGCTACTTGGTTCTACATTAAAAGACTTGAACAAACAAACTATTCTATAGAATATATGATCAAATTATATACAAAAATGAACATAACACATCATTGGATGAGTAGGAATGTTTTCATTGATCATATTTGCAATGTACGTTGTCTCCAACAGGCCTGACCCACATAGACAGAAATTTAAGAGGGATGCTTGTGGAGAACTCATAATGCATCAACCTGACCAGTACGTGTAGAGAAGAACATGGTGGGTATGTTGGTTGACTGCAATGGTGTGTACACAACCTTACCATAGTCATAACTACTAAACATGAAACTGTTATATTGGCTATAAAGTACATTATATCTTCTATAATCATTCTGTTTTCATGATCAGGCATATATACAAGTCATGGGAACAAGTAATATTGAAATCACTCGCAACATGGGCCAGGAAAATTCCGCTTCTCATTTCAACCATAATATCCATCCCATTTCTGATGCGACTCACACGAGATTTAATGTGCAAACAGTGGCCAAGAAAAATGTAGTTGAGAATTTGGTGTTTCTCATTTGAAGTCTCCTGATTTTCAAGCTCTTGTATGCCAGATTTGGAATCTTGTTCCACGTCCTTGTGGTGATAGAGGTTGGTTGTTATGGTGGGAGGCTGCTATTCGGAGAATAGTGAGGTTTTTATTTCTAAGAGGTTGGGATCACATGATTGCTCGACAACGACGGTGTGAGCTTCATGAGGCCAAGCATGATTGAGAAGGCCCACATTGCCTTGGAAGATGATCTTCATAATGTTGTTCTTCAGGAGGCAGCTTGTCTAGAGGAGTGGTGCATAGAGAGAGTATATTTCCAAAATTCAAGCCCGTTTTCAGTGGATTTAGGGGGAAATGAGGGGTCCAAGTTCTTTTTGATTACGTGAAGAGGAAAGTGACCATGGAGAGGGTACTTGGTCTGCATTGACCTAATGGCTCGATGGAAGAGAACCAGAAGTGATTAGAGATATGTTCAAACTTCACTTTCATAATGTCATCTCTCCCTACGCTACTTTGGACTCTGTGGCTGCTGCCATAAATGCTTACTAGCGGGTGGTTCCTCATAAAATTTATGGTATTGATCGTATTAAGCTAGACTAACTTTCCAAAGAAGAATTGTTTGTTGCTCTTTCTTCAATGCAGAATGAGAAATCCCGTGGGATTGGTATTCTATAAAGAGATGTGGGATACCGTTGGAGAATATTTTTGTTGTTTAGTGACTGAAGCCTTTTATTTCAGTGCTTTGACTGATTTTCTTAATTAGGGTTTGATAAAGTTGGTCCCTAGATCGGCAGTCAGGCATTCTATGGGGGATGGAACACAATAAATTTTCCAAAGAAGAGTTGTTTGCTGCTGCCTTTCTTCAATGCAAAATAGGGAAATTCCCATGGGATTAGTATTCTATAAAGAGATTTGGGATACCGTTGGAGAATATTTTTGCTGTTTAGCGACTGCGGCCTTTTTTAATTAGGGTTTAATAGTTGGTGCTTTGACTGATTTTCTTAATTAGGGTTTAATAACGTTGGTCCCTAGATTGGCAGTCAGGTATTCTATAGGGGGCCATGGTGTCCCATTATTCTTTTTCGAGTGTTGCTTATAAGATCCTTGCTACCAGTGTGCCTCATCTTTTGTCTCTGTTAATAATGCCTTCCTCTCCCTTACACATTGCTCTTCACTGTTCTATTAGAAAGGGTTTCCCTCTGGCGCTCCAATTGTATGTTCTCACAACTGATGCATTGGGATATTTGTTGGAAGCCACTCGTGTTCAGAATTGGGTTAGAGGTGTGTCTATGCCTGATGGTTTGGAGATGCTCAGTGACCACTTCGTTGATGACTCTCTTCTATTTGAATGGACCAAGTTTTAGTGGAAGGAGCTAGGAATCGCCTATCCATTTTTTGTGAGGCTTTAAGAGCTATTGTCAGTGATCACAAAATTGACTATTGCTTTGGATGATTCTTCAAATTGGATTTCGACTAAGTGGTCTTTTGTCCGTCACGGAGTGATTGTGAGATATCTTGGTATCCCTTTTGGGTCTGGTCTCTCTCTGGTGACGATGTGGAACTGGGTCTTGCAATGTTGCAGCGCAAAATTCTCTTATGGTAGAATAAGGATCTTCCGTTTTGCTGGAAAGTTGACGCTGTTGAACAGAATCCTCTAGGCCTCTCATGTTTATTATGTCTCTTGCTTGACTTACCTCCAACACTCGGTTCCGCCTAACTTGAGCAGTCCATGGGATGTTTGTATTATGCCCAAGGAAGAGGGTGGGCTTGGGTTGATTGATGTGGTGACTCAGGTGTATTCTTGCTGCCAAATGGGTGATCCGTTGTCTAGAGGGCTCCCCCTGGCAGATATTGATGAGACATATTTCTCACTGCTAAACATAAATATAAGATTTCTAGTCCTGTTAAATTTCAGATAGGCCTTTTTGGGTTGCATGATATTATTTCTAGTCCTCAAAAGTTTGATATTATTCTCAATTATATCTGGTCTGCATGGAGAAAAGTCGCTAGATTGATTAGGTGGAGGATGTCAGTCGGTTGTTTGGGGTTGGATTTGGCCAGAAGGCCTATTTGGAAGTAGAATATTCAAGACAACTGTATTTCTGTTTTCCCTTGTTTTCTGACTTGGAGGCTCAGTAAGAAGAGGATTTTCTTTTGTGAAGATTTGTGGCAGATCAACTCCCTTTCTTGGAAGGACTGGCGTTCCCAAGGGCTGAATTGGCCCATGAGTTTTCCTTCTCCTGAGATCGGCCCACTATATTGGAGATACAAAGGGTCATTCCTTTGGTCGACCAATTTAAGAAGAATATTGGTATGAGTGGACCCATTTGGCATGATTGGAGATGGAGTTACGGTCACCCGTTAGTTCAATACAACACTCCTTGTCTTTATTTCTTCCTTCATCAGCGCAGTCCTCTTGGGCCTGTGCTTAATGCTAGATAGGTGTCTTCTGATGCTGAAGCTTTGTGGTATGTGAAGGTTTCCTACAAGTTACAAGTTTTTGCTTGGTTGGTGACTTATCAAGGACTTCCTTCCAAGCTTGGATTCTCAAAAATGGCTTCTCAAATGGTCTTTACTCTTTTTGCCACAACTACAAGTTGGAAACAGTGAAACACATCTTATGAAACTGTTCTTTTCCGAGGATGTGTTGGAAGTTCATTCAGAGCGAGCCGGTGGCCATTCTTCAGGGGAGTCTGCATTGGTGGGCAGCTCTGTTTGATGATTCCAGATCTGTTATTAGAAACCTTTTAGGGGTATTTGGCATTGCTTTCTAGCCTCCGCAATGTTTATTCTATGGAAACTCAAGTGCAAGTGTGTTTTTGAGAACGAGGTTTGCTCTTTGTCTAACTTCAGTCACATGTGGAAAAGCGAGGTATGTATGCAGTTGTTGGCCAATAGATTTTTGCCGATTAAGGACACCAGGAAGTTAGAACCAGATGCATATTCTTATTTTATCTCCGTCCTTATCGTGTTAAGGAGGAGGCTATAATATTTTTCTTTTCTAATCCTGTTTTTGGTACTGCTCTTTTGTAAATAATTTTTGTGATTATATGAAGAATCCTTTCAAAACAAAAGAAAACTTATGCTTATATGATAGAGCCGGGAAACCTTTGCGACTGCCTAAACAACCTCGAGGACAAAATCCTCAAGAATGTGGATTGCCTGACCTATCAGCTGGAGATCCTGGAGTTGCCTATGGCCAGATCCTTGGGTTTCTCCCTTGATCAGCAATGACTGTCTGGAGTGGACGGCAAGGGTGGTGGCTGCTAAGCAGTGTTACTTTAGATCTTGGATCAAGTCTACAATTTTCTTGGTTAATGTTAAGTAACGTATTCTGTTTTTTCGGATATGATCAATATTGTAAAATTAAAAAGCCCAAAGTTATTGTTAAGGAGCTTGCATGGTAAAGGATATGCAAATAGGTTCTTTTATTGGTCTGTCTTCTTATGCTTATCAGAGGAAATCATAAAATTTATAGGCTTGCCGTATTGGCTATGGCTTAGTGTGGACATTAGTATTTAATTAAGTCCCTGTTTTTTTACCAGAGTAGGATTACTAATAATAGAAAGTTCTAGCCTGTGTGGATGCTATGAATTTTAAGTTTTCTCTTTCCAAAACAGGAGGTAATCATAATAGAACCCCACTATTGAAAAATCTTTCTCCACATCTGTTGCCCTTCTAAATTGCTCAGCATCGCTGCAAACATTTATACAGCAGAGCATGAGGTCCAGGTGAGGGAGTACACTCAGATTGCACCTCTGTGTCAGATGCTACATGCATAGACTTTGAAACTGACTTGGCCTGCCCCAAAGAATGTTGAGCTGATATGGATAATGAAGGAACCCCTGGTTTGTAATTCCAACCTCTTGTACACCCTTCTTTAGACCGTTGAATTTAATCAAAACTTTGTTTTGGTAGACAACGTTGTAATGTTGTTACTATTCTCTTGTCCACCCTTCTTTAGACCATTGAATGTAATAAAAGCATTGTTTTGGTAGCCAACGTTGTTATGTTGTTATTATTCTCTTGTTGGCTTTAAGCAGTGTCTCAATGAATCTTTACTAATGAACAGTTGAAGTTAATAGTTATGTTTTAACTCACAACCTTTGAGTTGTTTGTCTTATAAATAAAAATATGAATGTCAGGGTAAGGACGCTATTGTGACAGGTCCTTCCTGTACCAAGCAATTGTATTGAACACTACTTTTCTGCAATAAATATGTCATTCTCTTATGTTCTGCTGTGCTATGTTTTTGTATGTGCTAATAATTCTACAATAGCATTCTCCTGGTAGTTTAGCATTTATAGCAAACACCTTCTCAGTAAGATCAATTGCTATTTTGTAATATCCTTTTGAGTTTGGACCTTGGCTTTGCAATCTTAGATTCCATATTTAAATTTTTCTTCTTAAAGCCGTCAGAATTCTCTTATTTCTCGTGTTGTTGCTTTACTTTCGCTTGTTGCTTGGCCAGATTCAATTTCAAGGTCCTTTCTTTTCTATTTCCATTTGTACTATCTTGATCAATGTTGCAATTTTTGTTGTTCCATTGGGTCCTCTACCTGTGCTATCCTGTTCTTTAGTTCAGCAGTTTTGTCCCATGTTTTTCCATTTTGCTTGAACTGCTTTTCTAATGAAGCAACTTGCGACATCAATCGAAACCCATAATACTCTTATCTGTTGGGTGAATTTTTTGTGTTTGCAATTACGTACCAATATCAACAAGGTCCTTTAGAGTTAATCACTTATGTATTTATGCAGTCTGGTTGATATATATTGCTATTGGGACTCTGTTTGTAAGTATGCATGGTGATCCACTATTCTCTGTGTATGTTCATATTCCACATCTTTTCCTCTTATTTACCTTCACGTATCTTTCTCCATTATGCATATCCCAGTGCCTTCTATTGGACACTCTGTTTATTAAAAATGTCCATCCTACTTTGTTCTGGTAAATGCATTGACCTCTCTAATCATATGCATCAATGTAGTACACTTCTGCCAGTTATGCATCTGTGACTGTCAACTGCTATGCAATGCTGGCATGACATTGTGACATCTGACTGTGTATGGCTGCCAGTTGATGAAGGGACTGAAACTTTCTTTTCTATTCTCCACTAAGAATATTTGGCAGTATTTGTAGATCATCATTGACTAATTCGGACTGTAGCCCACTTCTGAAACAGACTTGCAGGGATCAACGGGGGCACTCCGCGACCTTGCGACCAATGCTGCACAGGTAGAAGAACCAATGAGAGTTGCGATAGTAGAAAATCAGAGTTTCATATGGTGATATGGTAAGAACACAAAGTACTGCTAGGTGAGAAATCTCAACAGAATTGGCATAGCATTTTCCATAGGTCTAGATATCTCAGGGTGTTCAATGGATTTAGATATATCAGGTTGCTCAGTGACAGGTTGCCTATCAAAATCCATATCCATATGCACGAAAGAAGAGAGAGAAGGGGTACAGATGAATATTGTCAGACAATATACCCATGGCCATTTCATAGATCAGCTCTCAAGTTATTGTCCTATCTCATCTAAAGCATCATGAGAAGTACTAGTAGCAATATGCAATGTACTGGCAGGAAAGGAAACATGAGAGGGTGATCTTTGAAGAAGTGGATTTTTCAGGGGGTTCCTTGACAAAGAGTACTTATTCTAGTAAGTATATGATGGTGGAGCCTTCTCATTTTTTTGGATACTATCATTATCCTCTTGTATGGTGTCCTTGAATGTATACCCCTTGTCATCAATTTTCCTTGGATACTTTGTTGTGGGACTCCTTTGTAGTGAGCCAACTACCAGATCATTCATTTCACTGTGATCAACAATGTTACTCTTACTTTTTGGTTTGAATGTTGGAGGTGTAAATACATTTATAATGAAAGTTATCATTTGTACATGTTGTGTTTACCCTTTAATAAAGGCCAGGGTATTGCATTATAGAAATAGGCTAGGGGAAATGTCAGCACATATAAAAAGTTTTATATGCTTTGGACAATTAAACTTTCATCTTGGTTAAGAGGTACTTCACCAATTATAGACCATATCCTCCTAAAGATCCTTCACATTGGGTATTAGCTAAATGGGAAATTTGTACCCCTCATCTCACTTGTCAATATACTTAAAAGCAGATCCAACAAATGTTGTGATTCAGGGAGTCTAATGTATTGTATATTTCAACCTGATTGCAATGTGCTATCAAAGTATCCCTCATCTTTGCCGACATCGATCTTTTCTACTCATTAGGTTGTCATTGGTAAATCCATTACCCCTTGTCTACTTCCTCATTTCTTTGATGTCATGCTTCCTTTCTTTTTTTGTTTAGTTTGTGGGCCAGTAATTGTTCAGTGTCCTTTTACCCTAGCACTTTCTATTGTATGAGGTTGTATTCTTGAGTCCCATTGACCTATTTTTGTCAACCATGATCGTTAATATAATTTGTTTCTTTCTTTCTATGGAATCAGCCAATTCATATGAGAAGACCATTGCTCTATCACTTTTTTCTCGATTAATCATAGTATATTTATCCATTTTCAAAGGGTATAAGACATGAATAGTCCATCAAGATATACTTATCCTATCACGATTTATAATGAAAAATTCCCAACCCAAAATCCATGCAATTTCATGGTGGACCGACCATTCAACTACCAATATACTTCAAAGCGCAAATGTGTTAAAGTGGTCCTTTGACCATTTTATTTTCAATTTAAGCATGTTATCCTTGTGCTTGGGCCATGCTAACCTTCTCTCCCATTGACCTATTTTGTCAACCATGATTGTTAATATCATTTGTTTCTTTCTTTCTATGGAATCAGTTCATATGAATTTAACCCGATGGCTTCCATTTTCAATGATACATACAATACATATCATATTATACATTAAAAAAAAGTGGTCCTTTGACCATTTTCAATCCACTACCCAACATAATCGTTCCAATTTAACTGATGGCTTCCGATATATATATTATGCTATATAACATTATAACAACGTTATATAATAACCCTATATTACGTATAATATATATATGTATATATACATATTATATATTACACCTAATAGATATATACCTAACATCCTTATATATATTACTGATAATAAATTTGTATTATATAACAATGTAATATAATAATTATAATTTATAATATCGTAACTTATTACATATATATTTTATTATATATTATTATAACAATTAATATAATATATAATATAGTATATTATTAACATTATAATATTGTTATATATTATATATAATATACATTATATTATATATTAATATAATAACTAAACCCTAAACTAACCTACACTCATTGTATTCTTTTTGTTTTAGGTTATTTGTTTGTTTGTTTAGTTTTGGTTATTTGTTTTGTAGTGGCGGCACAAGGGGATGGGAGACAAGGGCGGTTGTGTGGAGGGGAGAGGGTGTGGGTGGTGGTGAGGAGGCGGGGTCGGGTGGCAATCTGCAGTGCACAAAGAAGCAATGTGGTGGGAAGGAGGTCGCGAGGGGAAGGAGGTCGATATAGGTAGAGGGAGAGTGGCCGAGCACGGTGCGGAAGGGTTTGTGGTTGGGTTCATGCAAGGTGTGGGGGGGCAAGCCCCATGACGCGTCCCAAGGGGCGTGTATGTGTGTGTGTGGCCGAGGGCCGGGGGAGAGAAAGGACGCGGCGAGGTGTGTGGTGGGTGGTGGTGGTGTGGGTGGCCGGAGTGGCGTGGCGACGGGGCGAGCCCAATTGTTGCCATGATATATATATATATATATATATATATATATATATATATATCACATATATTACTCGATTTAATTTAGTTACTCATATATATATATAATATATATAAATTCCAAGAAAAGTGAAGGCATTACAATATGATATTTTGGAAGTCTCTATGCAAATCAACAACATAAAGTTTATATATATTTTTTCCAAAAATACTGTTATAGTTCCAAAAATACATAATTACACAATGCAACTAAATGTCATTTGAGCACTAAACAATTTGATATATAAAAGAAATCAACTTTTTTTAAACCATGAACTGATATACACTTAAAAATGACATTATAACAACATGCAAGATTATCAATCTGTAAATTTATTTACATTCATTAAAGCTAATTTTTTTCATTTTCCTAATATGTCAAATGACTACAATAACAACAATGTCACAATTTTGCTATGATATAATAACAACAAGGAAATGGAGTTCTAAAGTGGTGCATCATGGATATGATCACCCTTTCATGCATTTCTGCATGAAAGGATGGTCATACCCATGTGTATCCCACCTAGTATGAGTTCACTTCACCATGAAAGTGCACACATACTAGCTGGGATGCACCAGCTGCAAGATTGAATCCCAATAACTAATTTAACAAACACCATAACCATTCCAAGATTTTTTCCAATAACTATTATCAAATACACAATTTTCCAAAATCAACTTACAATAATAACTCATTACATTGCTGAATAAAATGGAATTACATTGCTAAATATAACACTAGTTTCCTCTTCACAATAATTACAACCAGATTTTCAATACAACCTTCCCTTTACAAAACTATAACAAGACTCCTCAAAACTAAAAATAGTTGCTTACATAACATTTGCCTCACTATAACATCCCTCTTTCAAAGATTACAAAACTTAGAACAAACCACCACCAATAGGGATAATAATAACTACTCCAAGGAGTCAAGAAGTCTTCAACTAGCTGTCCAAACACACAAAAGGGGAAGCCAAACAACGCTCTCCCACCCAACCATTACCAATGGGAAGGGAGCACTTCCCAATTGGCCTTGAGCCCCAACACATGAACCATACAAGCACCAAAACCCCTTGAGCAACATAAAAATGACCCTTCTCCAATAGGCCCCAAAAGATCACAATCAAGCAAGCATGCAACAAACACAAAAAAGCAACACAATGGCTTGATTTAAGCCAAGTGGGAGAGGGAGGGTTGAAAGTTGGTCTCCTTTTCTCTCCACATGGGTAATGAAATTAGGCCTTGAACCTCCACAAAACCATCCCTCCTTATTCCTCCACTACACCTTATACCTCCAACAACCACCCCCTTTTCACTCCACCAAAGGCCCTAATTCCAACTACCCCATCTCCCTCCAAACAAAATCAACATAACACAACCACATTCATAAGCAATATTCCTAATTCCTTTTCCTCCACCAAACCAACTTTTCAATCTCCCCTCCAACACCCATCCTATGGCCTTCTACCCTTCCCAATCACAAACATAATACAACAAGAAAATAGCCAAAAGAGGACTAAAACAACAAGATAAAAATAAACATAACAAGCCAAAACACCATTTATCAAAGAATAATACAATACAAGATACAAGATAATACAATCAACAATGCACTTATCAAAGAAGGCTCAAGACCCTACCTTGGAGCCATTGCTAAATTCTTCACTTGCTCCTTCTCCAATTTCCAACTTCTCCAAGCTCTCTCCTCCAAGCCCAAAGATCTCCCAACAATGAAATTGTGTGTAAACCCCTTTTCCAAAGCACACTCCTATATTTATAGATTTTACAAAAGGAGGGTGAGTTGGCTCCACATGGATGTCCAACTAGATGTCCTCCCTCCACCTCAACCAAGGAGTACACAAATATCCAAGGTAATAAATTTTCCAAAAAATTAGTCAAGCAAGAAAACTCAAGTTCCATCCATCACTCCTTCCAACTCACCAAAACCAATCACAAAGAACCAAGTGAAAAAATAAGGATCAAGAAAAGGGACAATAAAAAGTCAAAATCAAGATAAGAACTCCAAAAACACACTACCCCATGATGGGTTTGGGTCTTGGGCTCATTTTGAATGGTGGGACAAGATTTGGTGGTCCTTTGGTTCTCTAAAATTTTGCCCAAAGCCCAAATCCGACCCCTTAGTATTTTCTTGAGTTTAGAGACCAATAAAAATGATGTCCATCTTCCCAAAAAGTGTCCTAACCTAGTACCAAATCAAGACATGTGAAAAGAGAATTTAAATAAATTACAATTTACAAAATTAAGGGTTAATTTCTAAATGGGGCTCACAACATAGGAAAAGTGAAATAATTCAAACAACCCATAAAAATCAAAAGACTTAGCCACTTTTCTAACCCCAAACAATGTTGCTCAAGGTGGCCATGGGTTTAGGCCCATGCATCCTTCATGTGTTGGTCCCTTGGTCCCCATGTGTGTGTTAATTTTATTTAGTCGAACTTGTTCATCATTTGCACACTCCACACACACATTACATCCATCCAAGAAAATATTGCAAAACCATGCATTCACACATTTAATTAACATTGTAAACTCAATGTATCAATTCTATAACAAACCATCATCGCAACTAACATCCATATCCATAATTAAGCACAATTTCGTTAGTATAAAAACTCACTATCTAAGGATTTCACAAAAGGTTCAAATGTTAGAAATATCATCATCATCATATAAACACATCCACAACTAATTATAACGACGGAAATGCTAAAATCCTGCATCACAAAAGTTAACACGATCAAAAATATATATACATCAATATCATCCAAAATGATCCTGTCATAGATATAGAGTGCCAAATCAATATTGTCCAAATGTCAAATTACCAAGTATCATAATCCCTGTCAAAATATCCTAGGAGATAGATAAAATGTCCAAGTGAGTGGGTGGGGACTTGTTAATTTTGAAACGCGAGTCTAATTGGTGTAGATGGTTTTGTACTAATATTAAGGCTGAGGAAATTATAGGTGTGAAATTCTGCCGATGTTGAGAGTGCTAAGGAGAATTGGTTGTCTCAAGTTGTGACAGGATCTGCGCCTCTAGATTTGTGTCAAAATTCACTTAACACTAGAGTGCCAAACTTGCATTGTATTTTTGTGACAAGTCTCACCTCACCATCTTGTGCATCCATGCAAAATGCACATCAAAACCCAATATAGAAGTAGTTGTAGTGTTTTGAGTTTGGCATCTTTTTCCATTTCCTTTTGAACTTCGTTGACATTTATTACGTCAATTTTGATTGTATGGATCTGGGTATGCCGCTTTTATGCTTGTTCTCTTGTGACTTCCTAAGATGTTCCTCCTCCATCCATCTATATGAGATCAATGTTAGCATTCGACACTTCGTGTAGTTCGTGGCACACACCCTAGGGTACATCAATGATGGAGTTGTGTTAGGTTGGTCCGACAATATCTTGTAATGTGCTCCCATTGCATGGACATGAGGCATTGGATCATTGGACGGTTGCATGAAACATACTGTATTTAGCCTTTTAATGCTACAATATTGCTTTTGTTTGTCGAGCTTAGAGCTGATTTCTATACTTCCAACTTGTTTCTTCTTTAGATTCCCTTACATCACCAACACTTGTTGATCCTTGGTAGCATTTAATTGAAATTAATAATCCTTTACAAATGGTCAGTCACTTTGAAAATCTTGCAAAACTGGTTTTTGTGTAGTTAGCACTATGGTGTGGCAATTTGCGCATTATACCTCCTTTTGTCCTTTCTTTTTATCCTCTCATCCTTCTTTGAACATTTGCATCATAACCTAAAGATGATGGTGCCCCGATACTTGTCATATTAACATGAAAATGGTTTCCCTTGGCTAGTTCGTAAAATGGTCATAAAACATCCATTCAAAGTGATATTGGCATTAAAAATTGAAAGGAGGCATCTTCACGATCCCCCAAGTTGCTAACCAAGTTAAATTCTCAAAATTACCACTGTTTGATAAACCAAAATGTGGAAAATCAGCAAAGTTTTTGCTATAATTTGATCATGTTATCTTTATTTGGGCTGAAACTCAATATGTTGTTTCTGTACACCCTTGCATAGCAAACAAAATTTTAGGTCAAACTTCATCAGTCGACCCTAAAATGTGTGAAAGTTAGTTGGCATTTTTTTGCTATAAATCTGCCATACAATTTCAAGATTACTTAAATTTTAAGTGGAGGATGTAAACATCTTACTCTACATACCATCCAACAATCAAAATTCAAGTGGTTGGTCCCCAAAATGCAAAAACAATTAAAAAATTAGTCACATGCATGGAGATGTCTTTGTGTCCTTCGTGGTGAATGCGGTGGCAAAACAGAGCCAAAATGAAATGTACCTCTCCCACTATTATAAAATTTGAATTTTTGTGAATTCTTTTGTAATGCCCCCATTTTTGAGCGAGATGGCCTAGGAGGCTTTTCATCCGTCTTAGCCTTGATTATGCCCAGGGGCTAGTGACGTTGATGGTTATTGGGTGTGGTTTTCATTTCACTTATATGTTATGTTTTGGAGTTGGACATATACTTTGAGGTGACTTAAGTGAAATAAGGTTGTGAGATGCTCCCCTAAGGTACTTTATGTTATATTTAGTCGATGACTTAAGTGATGGGTGAATATATGGTACTTTATGTTCTAATTCTTCGTTGGGGTGACTTAAGTGCACTTTTTGGCATATGGGTGATAAAGTCACTTAAGTTATTTCTTTTAACATGTGGATTTTTCCCAAGGGGCGATTAGGGTTCTTTTGGGGCCCTTTGTTGCAATGAGAAATTATAAAAGGAAGCACTTGGGGAGAGGAAAACATGCATTCACTCATACAGATATTTGGAGCTTTTGCTGGTTGCACTCTTTGCTTGTGGAAGTAAGATTCTATAGGAACCCTAGCTTCGGTGGTGAGAGATCCACTCCTAGCTAGCAGAGCACTCTTTGGTGGTGAAAGATCCATCCCTAGTTTGCTATTTGGGAGCATTACTCAATTCGATTTTCAGAACAAAGTTTTCAGAGAATTTCAAGGGTTTGTTCAGTGCCAGAGAGAGGTTATTTGATCCGCATGTAGGTTATTTGATCTGCATGTCAACCACCATCAGATCAGATGATTTCTAGCGCTTGGGACGGGCTTGGAATTCCCATGAGCATTTTGCCTTGTTTTGGGCTGTCCTCCTAGGGCGATGTTACCCTCCCTGATTTGCAATAGTGCTTTCCTAGTGTTTTGGGGAGTTTTCAGATTTTCCAAGTTGGATCTATTTAATAAAATTTATATTTATTGCTGTCCAAACAAAATCAGATTCCGATTTGATCAATTTCAGACATGCGTGAATATTGGGGTTTTGATGCAATTTATTTATTTAAAATTAGATGTGTGCTAAAAAAATATTTCTCAATACTTTATTGTTCTCCATATTTTTCCAAACTTTTTGAAGCTTCTGGGTATTTCTGTAAGTGGATATTTTGGAAAAAATATATATATTTTTAATTTCTGTACCTTGCTGCCCTGAAAATCAGAATTTCAGTTCGTTGAAAATTTATAAATTTGGGAATTTGAGTGATATCCTATTAGGGATCTTTCATCTTTTTCCAATATTGGGTATTGATAACATAATAAGCAGTAACATACAAAATCAATATTTTAAACCCTACTAATAACACCAAGACCCCACAGATTTCTTTATTTCAATAAGCTGAAAATACAATGCAACTGAAATCTTTTATTGTAATGAGCTGAATACTGATGACAAGACAGTTGGGTATTGAAATAACACATACAAAAATACCTGGTTATGTAATATGCAGAGTACAACCCAAGTTTACTGTGGACATACAACAGAAAACACTCATTACAGATCTGCGCTGAACATCTGATCATAAATACAGTTGACGACAGGGTATGGTTCATTGTAGCAGTGGTATGGATCACTGTAGCAACGCTGCAGCAAACTGAAAATGGAATAAAATCTCAATCTTCGGCACAAATATGATCCTGGATGGAATCACCACAACTGGAATTAGAGGGTTTTGTCCTCCAATCCTGCACACCAAAGGGTTTTCATCCTTGGGTGAAAAGATGAACACAAAGGCTCAAGCTCTGGAATAGGGTTTGGTTTCAAGGAGTAATGAATAATAATCCTTTCTTTTGAGCCCAACTCCTTTTATAATAATCCTTTTAATTCCAACCCTAAAAGCATTTAAAACACTTTAATAAAATATTACTTTTCGGCTCCTGTATAATAATAATACATAAGTGTCCTTTTACCATGTTATAAAAATTGCAGTGACTTGGGACCTCTGTTTCAAAAATCGCGATTTATCGGCGATAAATCGTTTACAAGCATGAAAACGATTAATCTTTTGAAAAATCATGATTTTTGTTATGCCGATAAATCGCGATTATTGGCGATAAAATACCCTCCAAAATCGTTGAAAATCGTGGCTAAACTCGTCAAAAATCGTGGGGAAAATCGTGGCTTAGGGTTAAATACGAAAATAGACCAAATCGATTTGTTTTTTCTCCTGTTTTCTCTTTGCCCAACTCGTTTTTGCTACTGCGACTTGCATTTACTCCATTCGTGGGCATTCGACGTGGGTAGGAGGGCATTCGACGTGGGTAGGAGGGCACGCAAGTTCAGTTCGTGGCCAGTTCGTGCCCTAGCAGGTAAAGAATACTGTATTTTTTTCTTTTTTTCAATACAGTGAATACACTGATTTTTCAATACTGTAAGTGTAAATATTAAAATTTATATTACAAATTTACAATACAGTGAATACACGACTTTACAAATAAATATTTAACAATGAAAATACTTACTGCCTGTAACTTATTAATATTAATACTTAATACTAATAGTATTTATTTAAAATTTTAATATATTAATTCGTTTTGATTCTTTTATATATATTTAATATATTACGGTCTTTGTTAATAGTTAACTGTTATACAACTTATATAATATACAATATACTGTACAATGTATATATTTATATAAAATAACAGTCATATTGTATTTTATTTTATTTTATACGTTTTGTATATTTTGTACAATGTACATTATTATAAATTTATACTTATAGTTAACACTTAATTATACACTATACACTATACAATTATAATAGTATATTCAATATTGTATAACGATTTTAAAAATATTATCTATGAAGTTATCATAATATACTAACGTCTTCAATATAGTTTTTTCGTAATATACTAACTTTTTTTGGTCAAAACTTAATCGAAAATATGCATATGGGCCTATGGCATTCTATAGAGTCACTTCTCGCATCATTTAACATTGTTTTTACATTTAATTTAAGTATATTTTATGAATTTAAATGTTTTTAAAAGTAGCGATAAAGTTGCCGATTAATGCTGATAAATTGCCGATTCCCGATTTCCGATTCAAAATTTGGCCTGCCGATTAATCGCCGATAACGATTTTTTGAACTATGCTTGGGACGACTTAAGATATTTTTATTAAAGCATTTCCCTAACTTTATCCCTTAGCCTATAGGAAATAAAGAATAAGCTCCGAGTCTTTTGATTAGATTAATTCGGAAAAGGGGACATAGCATTGAAGGGTCCAAAACATTGTGGAAATGAAGGGTAAGGGTTTAAACCTTAGAAATGAAAGGATGGATGTCGAACATCATAAAAATACATTAAAGATATTACGCCAAAGTGGGACATTTGGAATGAGTTTGTGCTTGCATCCATTTTCTAGAAGAGTAGAGAGGATTCAAGCTCTAGGAAGGAGCAAGATCTCGGTAATTTGTATACATCTGAATAATAAAGGCATTTTTAATTGTTGGTTTTTTTGCCACATTAGGCATCTCCGGGGTGATTTTGGCATCTCTTGTGGATGTCTTTTAGAGTATTTTTTCTTCTCTTTTGAATGTTATCATTTTCTATTATTGTCGCATGAAATTTAATTGATGAGTTAAGCAACAACCATAGACTATGCAAGTACAGATTGTTAGTGGAGGTTATAGGTTAGGATGATTGTTGTATACCTAACTCTAAATAGATCATCGAGTGGAGGCCGTAGGTTGTAAGTTAGGAAGATTGGTTTATAACTAAACCTAAAACTTTTGGCCGTAACTTGCTAGTCATTCCTTCTTGCTCATTTGGGCATGGTTACGAAAAAATCTGGTATCCATGGTGGAAAGTTGAATTACAAACCTTGTTTCCATGTAGTTAAACTTGGAAAACTATTGGTTTTCTTCTATTTCTTTATAAAATATTATCGTATGACATCAAATTCATGGCATTCATTGTACATGATACATGATGTTTTTAATTTATAACACAATTCGATTGGTATGGTTTGTGACAAGTAAAATTGCTTTGCCTAAAGGTCCTTTCCCTCAACCGATCGGTTGAATGTCTAAAGGTACTCTTTCATTGGTTGGGTGCTCAAGAATGACATGCCTCTCATTTCACATGCATCACCTTTGTCATGTCACGTTATTCGTATATAAATATGATTACATAAATAGAAACATGTGCCACATCCCATCACATTTAGACCTTGGGAAGTAAGCCCATGAACACTTCTTAAATAGATTTGAACCCTTACCATTCATGTCACACACTTGATAGAGAGAGCTCAGCTAAGGCTAAGCACTTTGGATGTTGTGACCAGAGCTACTAATCTTTGATGAGCAACACCAAAGTGACTCCATCATGTAGACACACCCACACACACACACACAAACCCGTGAAGGGAATTTATACCCGATTTCCTTATTGAGGATGACTATTTTCAGTACTAGAGTCTAGTCATGCCCCTCTCCCGATGGTGTGTAAAAGCTCCTTGACCAATGGGGGATGGCATATAGTCACTCAACCTGGTTGAGTGAGCATAGCGAACCACTCAACTAATAGGTTGAGAGTTGGGCCCCTCTCCCTTTGGTATGAGGTGTAAACGCCCCTCTATTTATCGATCAAGTAGTTTCTTGTTGCTCATTCGTCCCATAGTTGAACCCAAGTCGCTTGAGTAACTATAGGTTAAGCGCTCTCTGAGACCTAAAGGTCCTCCATTTCTGCAAGGGCCATCTATAATAGTTCAAGTGCCTATAGGCTATTGGTTGAGCCCTATCGATCTAGGAGATATCTTTAGGTGTGCTCATGTCCGATAGATAGATAGATCAAGGGCCTTTAGGAAACTATCTATAGTCCCACCTATTGAGTGGGTTGGGTTGAGGGAGAGCACTCGAGAGAAACGAGGTAGATTTTAGGCACTTGTTCCACTATTTGAGCGCTCTCCCCTTGATTTTGCAAGAAAAACTTGAGTGTCTTTCCCTTGACCTAATATTTGAGAGAGTAAGTTCCCTCTTGGTTGAGGTCGTTGGTCGGGTTGTAATGTTGGCTGATTACCTCTTCCTCAATCTATTGGTCAAGTGGTTCACTATTGCTCATTCCTTGGCCTCCTCTCCCAATTGCTCTCTAGACCGGTGAGAGAAGGCTATCTCGTATCTCCCTCGATCTCTTAAGTTCTCTCCCTTTCTCCAAACTTCCACCCCATCCTTGGCGGGAGAGGGGCAACCTTGATTAGCTGGAGAGGCAATATAGTGATGACAACAATGATCATTGAAGTATATTATTAAACCCTAAAACTGTTGGCCACAACTTGCTGAATCATACTTATAGTTTGTTTGGGCTCGATTACAGAAAACTTATAATTTCATGGTGGAATTTCGAATAGCAAACCTTGTTTCCATGTAATGAAATTCGAAAAACTACCTTTTGTATTCTATTTCTTTCTAAAATATAATTATAGAATAGCAAAGTCATGCCAGTCATTGTTCACGGTACTTGGTATTTGTATATATGGCATTATGTGATTGATGTAGAAATGACAAGTAGAACATCAAAGTCATGGAAGGCATTTTACACAATACTTGAAATTCCTATTTATGGCATTTGGTGATTGGAATAGGTATGACAAGTAAACGTTTCCGGTTAGGCTATATAGTTATGGCAATGATGATCACCAAGTATATTTATGGAGGTTGTGAGTTGGATATATTTTTGTACCAAACCCTGAAACTGTTGGCTACAACTTGCTATATAATACTTGTTTATTTTGACATAATTAGAGAACCATCATTTAACCATGTTGGAGTTTTGAATTAAAAACCTTGTTTCCATGTAATGAAATCTGTAAAACTGTTTTTCTTCATCATATTTCTAAAGCAATATTCTGTAACATCAAATTCATGGTAAGCATTGTGCATGGTACTCAATATTTCTATTTATGGCATTATGCCATTGATGCAGGCACAGCAAGTAAAATTGTCTGGTCAGGTAATATATCATTTCATGTGATTTTTGATAAAGAAATGAATCTGTAATCAGGCTGCAAAGAGGCTTGTAAATAGCAGGAGAACTCAAACACGAACTTGAACTTTTCCGAAGAGCACCTGAAGTTTTAGGTAATTACAAACATATTATATTACGAAATTTGATGCCATTACCATAATATAATAATCCCTGTATTGCTTTGAATTTACAATTCCATGAATTCAATCTCTAAAATGGATTAACACCATGTCATATTGTTTTTTCCCTATTTTATACCTATTCTTTTTCTTGTTCTTATGTTGTATGCACATGTAAATATGAGATCTCTTGGACATTGAAGAGAGATTTATGCATCCTGGAAAGCATTGTTTTACTGGGTTGAAAATGCAATTAATTTATTATCTCTAACTCTGTGCAAATTCAAAGCAGTACTTTATTATTTGACCTTCTTCTGAAGTGTAAAATGATAAAAGGTGAAATCAAGCTTTCAAGAATTCAAAAGATCTTGCATCTGTCATGGATTAATAAAAAAGCGAATAGTGGGAAGAATTTCATCCAACAGTTTTGAATGGATCGTCACTAAGATGGTTTGAAAAATCTAATGATTAAACTAAGACCTCATGGGATCCGATAGTTGAAAAGTTTCTTAAAGAATATTGTCTGCAACAAAACTAAGAGTACCAACTCCTATGATAGAAATAATAAAATTAACCCATGATGCAATTGAAAAGATCAAGGACTACCACTATCAATCTCAAGAGTTAAGAAGGAAAGTGGCGGCTTAGATCAGGAAAGAAGTTGCAGCAGAAAGAAAGTAAGAAATAAATTATATTAATGTCCATGAATGACCACGGAGGTCAATGGCACTCAAGAATACACTCGATTGCAAAAGAAAGTGATAGGGTAAAAGGACCTAGGAGCATTGACTAACTAAATAAAGAAGAACAACAAAAGCACTCAAAGTAAACGAGGAGTAAACTCAATGTTGTAAACCCTCCCAACCCACGTGGTTAAGATAACAATACGAATAGACAATTAGGGGGTAAGAACCCCCAAAGAGCATTGGCGATGGAATTTGAAAGTCAAAATGACTAGATTGTACTCACATCGAACATCTTTGACTACGCCCATGAAAGAGGAGTCTTCTGTGTCATCGTATATCAACGTGAAAGGAATGCATGTTTTGATAATGCTCCTTGGGGAGCGTCTAGGGTTGATGGGTTTAGGTTTCGTAATCCTAGGAGGAAGAAAAGCACTCCCCCTAGAATCCTCTAACTATCCAAGGTTGAAGAAGCTCTTATGGCAGCAAGAAACTCGTAATGTGTGCTTGCCTCCACAACTTTCGAGGTGGTCGCACATAAGTAGATTTTGTGAGGTCAGTGTTAACCACATTTACCATTAATTAAGATGTAATATTTAATTAAATAATATTACAAACATTACAAAAGCATTATATTAATTTGCATGAAATAAAATAACACAGACACAAGGTTTTAACGTGGAAAACCCCCGAGGTTAAAAAACCACGAAGTAGATTTTCCATATAAGAGAAACTCAGTCTAGTACATCTCCTCCCCTCACTTCTCTCCTCTGGTGATTTTACCGCGTAAAATCACAAAATACATCATATGAATTCAATTATTGCACGGTGAATATAAATAAAACTAACAGTGTGACTTCTCATGAAGTACCCCAAAAACATTAATAATTGATTAATTAACCAATTAATTTATAAACATGTAGTTTATATTAAATAATTTAAAATATTATATATTCTAAATTATTTAATTATAAACTATAGTTTATTTACAAGAACACTTAATATTAAATGTTCTAACAGATTCATGACGTTGAGGAGTAGATCCATGATGCTAAGCGGGAGTGGATCCTTGTCATTGAGATGTAGTGTGTTGGCTTACCTTATGAGTAGTGTTGTGCGGAGATGAGTGCCTCATCATTAACCCAACCCCCTCGGTGTGTGAAGCATCAATATCCAAAGGGTGCTTAATGCAGCCAACCTTTGTAAGGGGCTGAAAGAATGAAGTGATCAGCTCAGGGGTTCTAGGGACTCTTTGCGAGGGCCTACATCGAAGGTTAAGAACCTCCCAAAGAAAAAGGGCCACACATCATTGATCTAGTACAAAAAGAAAGTGGATAGAGAATTGCCTAGTTTGTGTAAAGACAATGATATCTCCCTCAGATCTCATAATAAAGAGGGATTCTCAAAGACGATTGCTCCTAATTCCTCGCCTCTACCTCGTGAAGGGAAAAGATGAAAATTTTGCCCCCTTGTGGAAATGATGACCAATCTCAATGTGCAACCAGTGTGAGGATACTAATTGGCAGAGGGGAAACCTTAAGCCATAATACTAGTGATGCCGAAAATGGTTAGGGCGACGAATGCCACTGTCTACCACCTGCAGTAATCGTTGGAGATATTTAGGGCGATGGAGGAGAGGTCCAAGTGACAAGGATGTACTTCTTGTAGATATCGTCTTTAACATCTCTAATGATGACCTTCTTTAAGGAAAGAAGCTGATTAGGGGCATCCAAAGAGTTCATGGAAGGAGGTAACCTATCAATAGAGATGTTGATAGATTGGAGGAGCAAACTAGTCTTAGAATACCAGCAATGCCGATGTTTATTGGGGCACAAAGATGCAATCCTCTTTGAAAAAAACAGGGCTAAGTTTGGATATCTCTCATGGAAGCTGAATCTGTCATGGGTTTGATTCTATGAATGTAGAAAGTAATGTTGAGGATAGTCTCAAGGCGCAGAGACTGGGTGGAAAACTCAACTTAGACGATGCACCGAGGAACAATCCATTTGCAACGGATCATACTACCTATAGATATCCTCCTTGACAACTCTAATGATAGCCTCCTTTAAGGGAAGAAGCTAAGGAGGGGCATCAAAAGAGTACCTTGAAGGAGGTAACCTATCGATTGAGATGCTGATAGACTAGAGGAAAAACTAGTCTCAGAATACCAACAATGTCGAAGTTTATTAGGCCCCAAAGATGCAATTCTCCATAAAGAACATAGGGCTAAGCATGGATACCTCTGAAGCTGAATCCCCCATGGTTATGAGTCGATGAATGTAGAAAGTAATCCTGAGAATAGTCTCAAGGCACGAGAGGCTGAGCAAAAACTCATATTGGACAATGCACTAAGAAACAATCCATTTGCAATGGATCATATGCTGAATCATGGGAATCTAAACCCTCTCAATATGAGCCCGATCAACAAAACCTAGACTAGGCTCCCAAATCTTGGCCCTATTTAAAACTGTAGGCTCAATAACTACATGAAATAGGCACATCTACAAAGAGATATCCTGGAAGTGGATCTGAAATCATCGGCGCTTCAAGACAAAGCATACCCCTTGCAAAGGTGCGACCGATAGGAAGGCTTCATACTAAACTATAGCTGGTGTGGAGAGTCTGTTGTGTAAGCACTTTTTTTTTAGGAATGTGGTCAAACATAAGACAAAGGGTAATGGACAAACACCCAAAAACCATTGATCAGGCAAATGAATTCAGTAAGTGATAGGAAAAATCTTGGAGGAAGATCCAATAGAGGTAACAATTAAACTGGTTGTTTCATCAAGATCCTTGAGCCAAGTGACACAACCCTTAAATAGTAAGGCTATGAATATGGAATAAGGGCCACTATAAATCTATTCACCTGAATAGAGCATCTACTTCATGAACAAAAGATAAGATAAAGGAAAGCTCTAACATCTCTGCAAACTCTTTTCCTCTTCCTCCAGTTTGGAAAAAAACCCAGAGTTACAGCAGAGTCATTCAAAAGAGGAGTGGGTTGCTTCCTATTAAAACCACTCATGGAGGGACATGTGTCCTCTCCAAGCCTGCAGTTCCACCACTCCCAAGCAGCCTAGGAGGACTCCATTTTGGGTAAGAGGGCCTCCTTGAGAGTCTCAATGGCACACCAGTCAAGACACCTCACTTTTGTCCTAGACTGCCAGGATACGGGTTGGGTACGCTGAAGCGGATTTTTTTAAAACCCCGAGTATGACACACTATGGGTACGCTCGTACAATATATTTTTAAAAATTAAAAAATTTAAATATATATGAAAATTTAAAGAAAATAGCAAGATTAGGGTCTCAGCAACCTAGAAAATATTAGAAGCCAACATCAAGCTTATTATAAATTAGAAGCCATCTAAAGCAAGATTTCTTTGACTGAATACAAGAAGACCACAAAACATTAAATCTATGAGTCCATCTACTAATGGGCTCACAAACATTCCACTTATTGTTAAGGCCCAGGGAAAGGTTTGGGGAGAAGGCAATCTTTTCATAGAGTTGTTTGGAGGTAGCCTCTTGGAGAGGGGGCCCTTTGAGCCACCTCATAGTATCCCAAAACCCATTCTCATCCTCCATAATTAGTCCAGTAGAGGGAGCTGTGAAAGCATTTCTGAGCATTGTATACATTCTGAACTGAGATTGAGGAAGCTTATAGAAAGCTTTAAGGTCTGTCCATTCCATCCACTTCCCAAATCTGTACAAGTCATGAAATATTTTATAACCTTTCTCAAACCAAAGGAGGGCAGGACAGCCTCTTGTCAAGGCAAGGATCTTGTCATTATATTTCAGATTCCACCAAATCGATTTGTAGGCTTGGCACCTAGTGTCAAAGGAAGAGAAGATAGGCTGCCCAACCACCAAGTGCTTCACTTGTTCCCATGCCTTCCAAACTGACTGAAGAATAAAGGACCCTTGAGGAGCAACAAGAAAGCCCCCAAACAGTAAGTCAACCAAATGAAGTCCTTTTCATCTCTCTTGACCACTGGGAGCCTATTGGCAATATTGAATCTCACACGAACTTTCCAAGGTTCAATTCCAGTCAAAGCCCTCAAGTTTTATCAAAAAAACTGTGGGTACTCTGTGGTACATTCCCACAGGGTCTGGGTACGCCCGGGTATGGTTTTCTGTACCCAGAACATACCCAGAGCCTGTGGGTATGTACACATAGAGTACCCAAAGAGTACCAGTACCGGTTTCCATACCAGGTATGTTTCAGACCTGGTACTGGACATTTCAGTGCAGTCTAGATTTTGGCCAATAAACACGCAGGAGTTGAAATTTTTAGAGTTGACAATTTTAGCTTATTAGGCATTTTCGGTTTCGAGTTTCTTGGAAAGGGTTTATTCACACATAGGCCTAGAGAGTGTTAGGAATGTTTGGTCTAGATATCACATAGTCCAGTCATTTATACTTTGGATCAATAGTGCAAAAATAATTTACAAGGTGTTATCATTTATGTGGTCCACGATAACATGGTTAGGTTAGACAATAACAACACACAACATATAGGGTTCCTAAGCCATGCCTAGGCAAGGAGCACTAGTGAGACATTGCTTGAGCTGCTGAAAGGACTGCTTACATCTCCCAGTCCAAACAATCCTCTTCCCTTAAGAGGAAGAAGACGATGATTTTGTCATAAAAAGAACACATGAATGAAATAATTAGAATGATGGAGAAGCTAATATGATGTGTGAGGATAAATAGCACTTAAATGGAGGGACATGTGTCCACTCCAAGCCTGCAGTTCCACCACTCCCAAGCAGCCTAGGAGGACTCCATTTTGGGTAAGAGAGCTTCCTTGAGAGTCTCAATGGCACACTATTCAAGACACCTCACTTTTCTGCCAATAAACATGACCTCACTTTTCTGCCAATAAACATGCAGGAGTAGAAACTTTTAGAGTTGACAATTTTAGCTTGTAAGGCATTTTTTCGGTTTCTGAGTTTCTGCGAAAGGGTTCGTTCACACAGGCCAAGATAATGTTTGGTCTAGACATCATATAGTCCAGTCATTTATACTTTCAATCAATAGCATGAGAATACTTTACAAGGTGTTATGTGGTCCATAATAACATGCTTAGGCTAGACAATAACAATATGGAACATATAGGGTTCCTAAGCTATGCCTTGGCTAGGAGCACTAGTGAGACATTGCTTGAGTTGCTGAAAGGGCTGCTCGCATCTTCTGGTCGAACAGACCTCTTCCCTTAAGAGGAAGAAGAAGATGATTTTGTCCTAAAAAGAACAAAGGAATGAAATAATGAGAATGATAGACAATCTAATATGAGTGAGGATAAATAGCACTTAAATAGGAAAGGAAGTTGGGAGTACATGAATTTCTACTCTCACAAGGGCAAGTGCCATATTCAATATTGCAAGACCTTGCCAAGTGAAACTCTAGAGTTGTGCATTGTTAGCTTCCTACCTTATAGAAAAGTAGGGAGCTGCACAACAAAATGAATGCAAGGTGGAAGGAGGTCAAAGTCGAAGTTTTAGAAGCTGAGCTAAATCCTTATGCTCCACAATCTGAGTTAATATGTAATAATATTTTCATTCCTAATATTTTGGTTGACAATGGAGCTACAATATCATCAATGTCTTTCAAGTTTGACCATTCTTTCAATTTGATGTTGTTAAGGGTAAATCAAAACCAGTAGCTGTTTTTGATGCAGTGATTTGTGTCATGGGTGTAGTTTTTGTAATTGATTTAGGCAATGAAAGATGGCACAGTCGCTTGCTCAATGGTCTTGGGAGCCCATGGTTGAGAGGAGCACATTCCTGGAACTACTAAAATGAGAAATATTTGACAATTGTCTTTGGCTCTGGGAAGTTGAATATGGTAGTTCCTTAAAGCTAGATTGTGGAACCGATCATCTAATATTGGGATTGATTAATTGACATCCTTAAAATATACCAACACTAGTGAAGTGGACATTGATGATAAAGATTGTGAAATGGACACGATGACGATACCTTTTCTTTTGAGGATCTTGTTGGTCCACCGACACGATTCACATAGGATGGTATAGAGGAGGGGAGAGATAAGTATGTGAAAATATATGAATTATTGTATCAGTCAAATACTAGATGTACAGATGATGTTAAAACAGCATGAGGGCATCCATTTAATATATACTAATGGGGTGTATTTGTCACGGGACACATCTGTTCTGAAATCATTTGTTACCATAATAGTGTCATGACAAGTCCCCTTTGCTTGAGATGTTTTTCATGAAGCCAGGGGAGAGATGGATGCATAGCAAAGAAAGCTTGGCTTTATCAAGATGCCTCACCTCTTGGTAAAATCTTCTGTTCAATTAGATACTTTTTGCTATGTTAGGAATGAAAGTTCTGTACAAGTTTTGATACTTTATTTAGTTTCAAGCACAAGTTGTCTCTTTTCATTAAGGATTGGTAACTCAGTTTGAACAGGAATGCACATACCCAATTACTTCTTAATACAAGGTATGTATAAAACTTTATCAATGTGAGTTGATTTTGGTAATTCAATGCATAAGCAACAAGGCCAATATTTTGACAAAACCAAAATTGTCTGTAAACTTGGGGGATAACTTGAAGTTTTGACATGTCTGCTTCAATGAGGTTTACTTGGACAGTTGAAGACATAAAGCGCCAATCTCCTTCAAATACTTTCTCTATTGGTGTTGATCAACTTGCTGCTTCATGTGATTGTAAGTACATTTGAAAATTTTAAGTAAGGATGCAGATTATCTTTTGGGACTGTTCAAGATAGTGTGCAGATGATGTTACTTTGATATTGGTATCATGAAATCCTCAAGTCTAGTTGGTTGATACCCATGAAGAGAAATTAAGGGAGTCATCTTGGATAACATATGGTAAGTGATATTAATTCTACAAGATGGAACCACTTCAAATATAATTCTGCTTACCAGAAGAAAAATATTCCATTTATCTTTCTGAGTACTTTCACAGCCGCTTTCTAACTATTTGTTTGCCGGCCGGTACAAAGAATTCATATATAAAGAAATGCCAGCTTTTAAACATAGTTCCTTCCACAAATTAGTTGCAAAAGAGGGCCTCAATCACAAACAAGTACCTAGGAAATTCATGTACCTTCTAAAGATTTTCCATAAAATGTTTCACCATGTTTGATGTACCATATGGATTCTTCATGCCATGAAGTATGTGTATTTAGTTAGGTGATCTACCTTGACAATAATTATTATTTTTGCATTTAGATGCAGGTAATCCATCAAAGAATTCCTTAAAAATCTTTTCCCATTTCTGACTAGGAATGTGTAATGGCTGCAACAACCCTAAACATGTTACCGGCTCACTCTTCATTCTTTGACAAGTATCCTCATTCCTTTCCAATAGGAGGACTTTTGCACATTGTAATTGGTTTGAAAGAAACCAACATGTTTGAAGACACGATTCTCCTTCAACACTTGCATCTCAAACTTTCAAATTGGGGCCAAGCAGATGTGTCCCTTGAACTATAATATATCATTCTTTCAAGAAAATTTAGGTTACTTCACTTTTTGATGTATACTTGTTTTAAAATCATTGTCTTTGACATATTTTTCTCATATTTCAAAGTAATCTATTTGGGACCACAACTAAGATTAAGCATCATGTTTTCTTCATTGCGAGATAGTGCCTTAACAGTAGCATTATCTTTTCCCTTATACATAATTCCAAAGTCAAATGTTTGGATTTTCTCTATCCACATTTGTTGTCCTTTGGATCAAGTTTTCTGTTAAGGCAAATACTTAAAGAGTTAAGTTTATTATCGACAGTATTAACTAGAAAATTACTGCCCAATAAGTATTGCCTCCATTTAGTCAAATCATACATGATGGCAAGCATCTCTTTATTATATGTGGATTGCAATCTCTTCTTTCCTTCAACTTAAGTTTGCGATTCTCAAAAGCTCTTGGGTGATGATCTTGCTTGATTGTTGCTCCCATCCATGAGCCTAAAGCATCATTTTAATGATGAATGACTTGGAAAATATCGGGTGGCAAGCAGTCAGTGGCGTGGCTATATGGGCCTAATTCTTGATTACGCATCAATATTTACCAAATTGATGTATCTACTCAAACTTGGAAACGTTCTTCTATTGGCTATTTGACTATCATTTTGAATTTTTGTGGGCAGGATTAGACTTAACACTTTCAGCTGAAATAATGTGGCCCACATATTTTACTTCTTTCTTGCCCAAATGACATTTGGACTTCATCACCAACATTTGTTTTCTTTCGATATGAACAACACTTGGTCAACGTGATGAAGCTGATCCCTCATGGTCTTGCTATAAATTAGGAAAGTGTCAGAAAATACAAGTACAATTTTTTTGATTTATGGGAAAAGAATATTATTCATGGCAAATTAAAATGTTGTAGGTTCATTAGTAAGTCCAAAGCGCATAACCTTGAACTCATAGTGACCCATGAGTGTGGAATGTTGTTTTGGGAACATCTGGTCGGATCTGAATCTAGTAGTACTCAGATGGAAGGTACAACTTTGTAAAATACTATGCATAGTTCCATTCATCCAACATCTTGTCAATCAATGGTAATAGAAAATTGTCATTAACAGTTATTTTATTCAATGGTTTGATATCAATGTAGAGGCAGCAGGAGCCATTTTTTCTTCTTGACTAGTATTATTGTCACAAAATATGGGTTCTTGCTTGGGACTATAACATCTAAGTCCAAAATTACATACAAATCACACAGTTTGTGTTTTGTGATTGTGAGGATATTGGTAAGACTTAATATAGACAGGAGCAGACCTTGGTATGATTTCGATAACATGTTTAATATCTTGCCTCGAGGCTTGGAGGTAGCCCCAATAGAAAACAGTTTAAAACTTCATTCATTGCTTGTCTATTCTCCTCCTTGTAAACACTTTGATAAGATAACTATAGACCGTTGTATTAGTTTTTCAAGGGTTTCAACATCTTATTAATTGCATATATTTAGTCTCCGGTGTTATGTGGTTAACGGTTATATTGTTGACTTTTGTTGTTATATTTTAGTACTTTATAATGACTCTTGTTTGTATGTTCAAATGTTGATAGTTGTGTTTGATCAACAACTGTTGGGTCTTCTTGTCATATAAATAGAATGATGTGTTTTGGCGTATGGGCGTTGTGTATCAGTGCTCCATGTACCTAACAATTTGTATTGATCACTACCTATGAAATAAAAAGTTGTGATTACCTTTATATCCTTCCGATTCTGCATTGTGTTTTGTATTTACTATTTTGTAATTGACGTTCCTTGGTAGTGTAGTTTAACAATAAACATTATGGCACTGCTGCCTTTAAAAAATGTTCGGTTCAAAGTGCATGTCCATTGGCAATACTTATTGTTGACAAGGCACTACATTATCTTATAAGATCTTTGTGTGGACTATCATCATGAAAAAGGCAACAAAAAATAAATTACAATGGTACAAAGAGAACTATCATCATGAAAAAGGCAGCTGACATAGTATGAGAAATTATTAGCGTTTTTGACTCCAAACAGAGGCAAGGGAAGAAGCCAACATCTTGAAGGAGGGGACCAAGAAATCAGACCGTCTGCGATTGATGTAATAAGAAAAAGATGAGGCCGAAAGAGGTGGCCAATTCTAAACATCCATCAAGAGAATTATGGAGCATAAGCAGAAGCCAAAGTGAAAGCCGAGATTGAAGCGTAAGTAGAAATCAAATTCAGAGCTAGAGCAAAAACCAAGAAAGGGTTCAGTCGAAACTGGTGTACCTTATGCCATTCATAAGGAATGAGTGGGTAGAGATTGCCATAGCCCCTTCACGAAGATGTGTGGAGCTTTTCTACCTTGTTGGGTTGGAGGGCATTGTAAAAGAATCAAGTGTAGAGCCCAAGGCAGCCCGAATGATGAGTTGGAGGGAGTAGCACAAAAATGGGACCTAACATGAGCAAGATATTGTGCGGATCATTGTTGAAAGAAGGTTCGAGTCTAGGGATGTGTCCGATAGTCTTCAAGAGAGAAAAGGAATGTCCAGACACATACCTTCTAGGGAGAAGGATCGTATTTGAAGAGACATGTTAGAAGTACCCAATGTCTACATCCATGGGCATCCCATCAACTTTAGAAAAAATAGTTGTCAAAGTTCCACTTGTGACAAATAATAAGATATGATATGGCATTGTAGGACACACATCACAAACTAGACTACAAGTGAGCAGATAAATGAGTGTATCATTGGTTGCATACTTTCTAGCTTGATCTTTGAGGTGGCTATTGATTGAGTTCACATATGCATCATTCCGCTAATAAGATAATATTGGAGAAATTGAGGAAAAGCATTTGAGTATGAATTTAAGCTCCTAAGATACAACAACGAGATTTTCAAGGAAATCTATAATACAACAAGGTAAACATGAGAATATTCGAGCCTATAATAAAAGACTCAAAGAAGAGCTGTTGAAAACTTAATTTTTTTGCTAGAGGACTTGAAGAAGTGATGGTTCATTGAAGGTTTGGTACCCTCCTTGCGGAGGAATATGAAGTTGGTTTGCACCCTCGTCTTATGAAGATGCATCCTGACCAAGCTATGGACATTGAAAGCGAGATTAATACATCCCCATGCTTGAGAAGAGTCAAAAAAAGATGAAGTGAGACTCTAGCGTTGGGAGTGAACCTAATTAGTACAAGCATTGAGGAAAGTCATTCTTCACATGATAAAGGATTTGGAAGGAGATCTTTGAAAGCGAAGGCAAGAATCTTTGGTGTCATGAGTGCAAGTCGGTCACACCAAGGTGAATTTCCCAAAGAAAATGTTTTGTGAGATTTGTCAAACTATAGGGCATTCGATCAGGTGATTACTCATACAATTTGTGGAATAACAAGTATCATTCACATAAGGATAGCAATTGAAACCACCATACATCCCCAAGAAATCACCAACTTTAGAATAAATTGTCCTCATCAAAATAACATTGGACTTCTATGTAGATGTTGTGGGTCTAGGGACAAAATGGCGAGAGTTGTCCTAAGTAAGGGAATGTCAATATAATTAGCGTAGTTGAGGAAAAGGAGGTAATGACAGTTACTTGAGCACAAGTGAAGAAAGCTAATTACCTAACCCACGCATGAAGAAGGAAAACTTACTCAAAGCGGGGGTAGAAGTTGAGAGGCGGTGGTTGAAGAACGATGTCGATCACATGAACATGTAAGTGCGGTGACAAGTGGACTCAAATTCGACAAAGCTATTGTAAGATAAGCCTTGTAGACAACTATACTTGTGAAGATATCGGCTTATTGAAAAGCATTTTGTAATGTCCCGTATCGGGACAAATATATGAAAATTTAGAATTTCCCTAAAACCCTTATACAAAATATAACAATCTGATTTTTATGCAAACCTGTAAGACAAAAAATACAACAATATGAAATCTTCCTTTATTTATCAAATAATCACAATACAAAAATACCCAGAAGGCCCAAAGCATCTAGAAATCCTCTTGATACAAGTAGATGATAAAAATAATTTTCCAACCAAAGTCTGAATTTATTTTTATTTATTTTCACACCATAAAACAAGAAAAATACCCACATAAGATTACAACAATTTTCTCACAAAAGTCTTCTAGATGACAAGAGGAGACCAAAAGGAGACGCTGCAAACTGAAACCAACCAATTCCATCTGTTGTTGATGCCTAAATGCTGATCTGAAATCCAAGGGGTGTAGATAGCCCTAGAAATGGCTGCAAATCGTGCCTAGTTGTGATGATCCGAAATTATGCTCAAATGTGACCCCTGAGTGAAGCCACCAAGAAGATATTGAGGTTTCATCCGCTTCTTTGCACAAAGGGCACCAAAAGGGTCCCACCATACCTCTTTTCATCAAATTGTCTCCAGTAAGAACCCTCTTGTATAATAGGAGCCAGATAAAGAATCTTACTTTAGGCCACAACGCCAAAGTGTATCATTGTGTTGGGCTTGAATAAACTTGAAAATGAAATAAATTTGGGAAGGACCTAATGTACTCTTGTAGTGTAAGATTGTTTTTGGAAGCCACTCATTTCTATTTGAAAAAAAAACTGTATGTATAAATCTAATTAAAATTCATTTTGGAAGCTCCAATCACTTAACAAAACCTATATGTATAATTTTATATGAAGAGAAAGGTTGTGTAGATGATAAAAGTAGTAAGGCATAGACCAAAACATTTACCCATAACCCGACTATATTGTATTACAAAGACATAATAAGAATCAAGAGTGATATATGAATACATAAATTTTTGAGCACAAATGTGGATAGTGGACTGTCACAGATTGCTATTAATAAATTTTTAAAAATTTATTTGTATATTTTTAATATTTATAATTTTATCTGTTATTTTAATCACCATCCCCTATCATCCCCAAAATATGGAATTGTTCCGAGAAAGCCCATCCCTACGCCCCTCCACCTCGTGTTTCTAAGTCTCGGGGAACTATCTTAATATATTATTAAGCTCCAAGAGAATACAAAATTCCTTTAAAATGGGCGTTATTAGATGGGAAGTCAACTAAAGAGATAAGGAAAAAAAAATCTGAGTTAATAATCTTGGGTGTATGGTCATTACCTTCAATATATTAAAGATTGAAACTTATTACTACTATTGTGCATGGGACAAGCCAACCACATACGAACAAAGCTGAAAACTTTGTTCGTAAATGATATAATCATATATCTAAGAGGCTTGACCCTCACCTTTAGCTAATTGGAGACTGCGGAGTCTTTAAGAATTCAAAGAGCTGAAAAAGTAACTAACACTAAAACCTAAGTTGCTGCATTCGAATTTGTGTTTGAATTTGTGGAGGATTAAATTTGTAAAAAATTCGTTACTAAAAATCAGCCATGAAGTCTTTAAGAATTCCAAGCGCTGAAAAAGTAACTAACACTAAACCCTAAGTTTTTGCATTCGAATTCATGTTTGAATTTGTGGAGGATAAAATTTGTAAAAAATTCATTACTAAAAATCAGCCATGAAATCGAACGGAGCATCGAATGGTAATCCGGGCACATCGGGAGCGGGGTGCCTAATTAGAGAACGAGGAGGCGAGTTAGTGATCGCGGGATCCTTTCCATTAAAAGATGGAACTAATGCTGAAGTGGGCTCAAGCCTTGCTTGAAGGGATCAAACTAGTTTGTTAGTGTTGGTTGCGATGCATTGGTCATCAAGGTGATTCCCAAGTAGTGATTAGCGATGTTCGTAGAGGTAAAGCGGTGTCATGGAATTTGGATTTCTTTATTAATAATATAATTCATTGGCTGAATTGGATTCCCTCGTGGAGTTTAAGTCATAATTATAGGATTTGAATTCATGACCCAATTATTTAAGCGAATCAAGGAATTATGAAGAGAGATGGTCCTGTCATATCCACGCATGTGAATGCGTGGGAGGAGCTTAATGTTTTCATTTCTCGAGAAGGGAGTGCTTGGTCGTAGGTGATTGTTTGGGTGGCGCTAGCTTTTTCGCCATTTTTCGTAGGTTTGTTGGTGGAAGGAAGCGGTTGTAGTGGGAACAATTTTTCAGTATGGCTATTCCTCTATTGCCTAGTTTGTTTCTTAAGGGTGAGAAGCGGGAGATGGATTTCTTCGGAGGTATCTCGAGGGCTCACATTCGCATTATCTTTCGGGCTGAATCAGGGTCCATCTGTGAAGCCATCAAAAGGTTCTTGGGTGAAGAGTATATGGATGTATCTGTGAGGGCTAGGGTTAATTCAGAGGTGGCGTCTTGGTTTCTCGGTTTATGCAGTGCGTGGCATTTAACGGAAGTCGAGTCATTGTGTTCCATTTTATCAAACCCCAACATCGTTTCAATTTGGATGAAGCGTTGGCGGTTGTCAATGCTGGTTCACTTTGTTTCGGTCGTGGATAGGGAGGGGCGGGGTTTAGCGGATGCTCGGCGAGTGATTGTTGTTTTGTCGTGAGGCATGTAGAGTTAATGAAGTTCGTGCCGGCCGTTGAAGGGCATGTTACGTTTGGGATCTCGAAGGTTGCGGGATCAAAAATTGGACCTGCTTAGGAGTTGTCGGTGTAGGTGGTTCTCGAGTCCGAGGGAGTGGCTAGATTTCGCAAAAAGATGGGGTTTTCTTATAATTTTCTGCTTTAAGCCCTTTTCGAGTAGAAAGCATTGTTGGGGAAGGAAGTCGGCGGGTCTCATTATTCAACATCTAAGGTGGAAGTCATTGATTAGATGGTATTTGAATGATTTTCTTATGCAGGTTTGTTTTTGTTCGTAGTTCGTTGTTTCTCAATTCCTTTTGTTTCCTGCATGGTCTGCATGCTTTTGTGGTTTTTGATGGCTTGGGTAGTGTGGTAGGGGTGTTTGCTGTAATGGATGTATGCGGTTGGGATCCCTTGATCCCTAGTTCTAAGCTCCTGCTAAAAGCATTAAACTATGTAAAAAAATCAGCCATGAAATCTGTGATTAAATTTTGACCTCAAGAAGTATTATGCTTGTCTTTTAAATTAAATATTCAAAAAAAGAACAAATGAAATTCAATGAATCTAATGAATTTCAACAAATGTTTTAATAAGTATTTGGTATTCGATGAATTTCAAATATTTTTACATCAAATTTGCCGAATGCGGTTACAAACATAAAGCAATGGAAGACCCAAACCAAAAGCCAGATGAATCTAAAACATGTAAAATCCATAGACAAGGCACAAATACAAATAACCATGTGAAGGAAGGTCCTCAAGACTACTTTGGAGGGAGCTGATTGATTCCCAAAGCAAGAGACCAGGTTGGACATCAAAGCTGGCTTTAGTTTGTATGAATGTCCGAACCAGAAAAAGAACAACTTCATCACCAGTCCTCTATAATATCCATGGCTGAAGACTTTCCATATGCAGATAGAAAAGTTGTAATGTGTGCCCCTCCTACAGACCTAGGTCGTGAGCTAGGAGTACTAACTGGCGCACTATGTAGGAGACTAGAGGATTTGAATATTTTCATTCATGCGTGAAGCGAAAATATCAAAAGCGGTGCTTGAAGGCTTTGACAGCTGGAATAGTCTGAAAGGAGTTAATCAACTTGGTATTCTTAGGAATCCCTTGTAAAGCCCAGAAACTGGAAGTGAAACCCTCCCAAAGGTCAAGGGCCAAGCTCATCTGGTTGGGTTGACAAAAATGATGCCTAGGGAACCTCATAAGTCTCTATACAAATGATTAAATCTCCCCTTGATATCATAATGTACTAGACACTGGAAAATAAAGTGTTTATTCATCTTCACTTTCGAGAGAGAACAAAGATGATAGATCTTATCACTTTGTGAGATATAGTGGTCTGTGTCAAACTTGTAACTGGTGGGAGCACCAACAGATGACCAAGGGAATCCTAAGGCCATGTAATAAATGATGTTGGAGATGGGTGGGATAGATAATGTGCCATTGACAATCTACGAGAAGTGCTCGGCATAGGAAACCATCTTGGGCCAAACTCAAATACCATTTTTAACATTTCTGTATTATTCTAATAAATATTTTTCTCTTTTTTTTCTTTAGGAAATAATGTGCCATACATCCTGAAGTAATATCACTCTGTGGCTGATTCTAGGAGGAAAAAAGAACACAGCAGCAATTTAGAACATAGAACACAACCATCTGGTGAGCCTCATAAACAGTTTACTTAATAAGTTAATATATTCTATACATGCTCCTCATCTCATGAATCTCCCTACTATAAACATTCTACTATTGATAGTATAAATATGCCTAAATGTAAAGCTGCTGCATCTGTGACAGTTTCTTTTCTTATTTTTAAGAAAGACCAAAAAAAGAAACTATTTCAAGAAAACAATCCCATAGAAGCCGTCTTTTTGTTCAATTTACGATTCAAGCATATTTCTAACAGTGACAAAAAAATCTAGTATATTGAATTTAATACTGATTTTATTATGCTCCCCGCATCATTGATGAATGTCCTTTTTTGAAGCACTGTTTCTTGTATTACTCCATAGAGCGAATGATTTACATCAGCTGAGTGTTAGGATTAAAAACAAATTCTCTCTGTACATATACAAGAAAAGAAAGCAACTGGGCTTGCTTCAATAGGCAAAGAATTCATGTCCTTTTGAAAATTACTGAAGCTTAGCTTGCAAAACCAAAGCCAAATATTGTCTAAAAGATTGCAATTTCCCGAATTGAGTGGAGTGTTATCTTCGAGTAGCTTTGCATCTTGTCCTCCGAAGGAAACTGATCTCTACCGAGTTGTATGGCATAGACTCTTTGCAGTCGTTCTTGACCAACCAAAATCCTTAGAAGAAGTGCTCGCCAAGACAAAGGGACAATAAAAAGAAAATTGAATTCATCTTGTAACCAGTTCCAAAACCCTTCAGATGTTGAATAAATCCAGAAGATATGGTCAACTTGAGACCCCATTCACTGCAAAAGCATTCACAATACCAACCTTAATCAACTATGTTTTGATAATCAAACCTTGATGCATTACTACCCATCCCCACACCTTTTTGTTTAAAGGCGGATTTTGCTTTCCAAATGGCTTGACAACGTCATTGCCATCTCACTTCAAGGTTCTTGACCCACCACCACTGGTTCAATTGAGGGCCCATAGCATTAAGCTGTCTCAAATGGTTATACGTCCATTTTTCTTATGGTTGAAGAGAGTAATTAGGGCTTTCTTCCCAATCCCTTCAATATGGGTTTGCACTTTGTAATTGCAGTTTGAAAAGACAACTATTAAGGATTATCTTCCAAAGTTCTTTAAAAGCTGGTTTGTCTATTGGCATCAACACTTGTGCAAGTGTGCCATTGTTGCTCATGAGTCATTTGTTCCAAGGATCTTTCCAAAAAGACAAACCTTTCCTTGCCAATATTTCGCCCGAAAAGAATGGCAAAGCCTAGCTTGTCCATGCCGTGAGTTGAAAGCACATATAGATTGTGCAGCTAGATCACAAACATCCCATGGGAAAACAAATTGCCAATGGAAGCGAGTCCGAGAGAATTTTACAAGCAAACCAAATTATGTTAAAGCGGCATTGAACTGGAAATCTCAAATGCTCTGGCACTGCCAATTATTCAGAGAGTTAGAAGGGCCCTGTTTTTTTAGATATGTGGCACGTAAAGATCTGCCAAGTGGCCTTTCTTTTCACTGCTTTTTACAATCCAATTACCTGCAAGTGTTATTCCTTCTGCTCTTTGTCTAAAATCACAAATCCTCC